>JBCFYV010007392.1:0-42791 GCA_039000515.1 Timema cristinae | reverse complement strand
ATTTCTTTATTTCCCCACCTCCTTTAAAAATGCAGTTAAAAATTCGACGCCTGGCTAATAAGCAACGGTTAATGTTCAACAAAAAGGGACTGACCACCCCTATTTATAGCTCCAAGCCACGCCTCTCTCCCTCCCCCTCCCACAAAGTACACGGATCTAGACCCTCAATGTGAAAACTACTCAACACAAATCTCTGTCACGAATTAAGTATCATGATTCTATGCATGTCACTTTTATGAGACATTAGAAAGAAATTTATGTTCTAAAGTCCGTGTTTTGGTGAATCAGATAAAATATTTCTCGTATACCTTGACTGTTATGAGAATATATGGCTCTTTCAAGTGCAGCTGCCACACCTGAGACCACCTGTGCTACCGCTCGTTAAATCATGCTTGCTCCGCCAGCCTCTACTCTCATCCACATACTATAGCCCTAACGTCACACGATGAAAGAGAGAGAGAACCCTGACCCCTCACCTCTCTCTGTCACCCTTCTCAATCTGATGAGAGAGAGGGAGAACCCTGACTCATCACCTCTCTCTGTCATCCTCAATATAGTCTCCCTCTCAGTCAGCCAGGTGATCCATCCCCCCACCTCCCCACCTCCCACCTCACATCACCATATCTATCACAACATCTCAGAACCCTCCAACTCTTCATTATTATGTAAATGAGTGTTGCAGTATCTGCACTTCTCCCTTACTCTGTGTGTCTCTGGCCAGAAGGCTGCACAACTGTTACGTCGTTACGGAGTGTGCTACTGAACAGTAGGCCATTGCTGACAACATTCTATTGATGATTGGTGTCAACGATTTTCTGGTAAAATAAGAAATTTAAAATGTTTTCCTCATGTGCGCGTTATTGTAATTGGCTAACTATAAACATATATTTTTAACCGATATTTTAATATTATGTCACAGCAAGGGACCAGGCTGGGCATCTTAAAGATGAGGCTATTAAAATAGTCAGATTACTATCAACCCACAATAAAAAATGTAGTCGTCCTGCCATAGTTCCACTATCCCAAAAACTTTCAATGGAAGACAATGTTAAATTATTGAGGTACAAAAAGTTTGTGATCAAAAGGGTAGTAAGTATTATTGTTATATTAAAAACAAATTCATTAATCCATATTCTAGAGCAGGCGTCACCAACTACGGTTTATCGGGTCCACAGACTGACAATTTTTTTTAATGAAAAAAGGAATTTCAATGACAAATACATACATACATGGTGCTCTTGTGTGCAGTACACAAAATATCTCCATACTTACCGTGATGTGTGCCGACGCCATTATTGGAAACTAATCATCTAAACAACCACACTGTGATGTTACAGTCCCTACATGCTCACTAGCCGCCTTCAGAAAGTGTCTGTTGAGCAGAGAGGTTGAGGAATGTTTCTGGTTTGGGAAATAGCTGATAGTTATATTGACTTAACGCTTGGGCTACATCAATTCATTTTTAGTTATGGTTGTAATATTTTCATGCCAAAATTCCTTATCAACTGGTGCCAAGTACATTGCAATCTTTCTCCCTTACACTACGTAGCATCCGTTATTAGTGAAATATGTACTTTATTACAAAAAATAAACATATTTTCAACATTTTGGCTGCTTGAGCTCCATGGCTGATAGTTACATTATTTTTTCAGAATGAGATGCAGTGCGGGTGTTGGACATCTATGGTTTGTTCCTCCTAGAAGGAGTAATTATCAACTTGGACCTGTCGAACGGTGTGGTGGCCAGTTGTACTGATCGCTCATCTTGAGGTAACCAGACACTAATTAAACCCCTTTTTTCTACTTAGTCAAGACTGAAAAAGAACTAAGTCAACTATTAATTAACAAAAAAACAAAAGTGGGGGATAATACCAAAACACGTGGTTTCCCACGAGGTTTTTTATTTTTTAAAGAGAAAAAAAAAATTTTTAAAAGGATTATAAAAGAAAATTTTTAAAGTGGGTTTAATTTTAAAGACAAAAAAGGAAAACATTTTACCATTTAAAAAAACCTTACCGATTTGTTAAAAACCCCCATCACAAAAGATGTCTCCATCAGAAGCTCATAGAAAAAAACATAAAATTAATTTTTTAAAAAGGGAAAAGAAAATAGTCTTTTAAAAATAAAATATTTAATTCTTAGCATTATTTTTTTTTAACTATTGTGACATATAGGATGGGCGATTGAACAAAAATAAATAAGGCCCTCAAAAAAATTCCGGGCCCCATGGTTTTATAAATTTCGCGCTACAAATTTCCCTTAAAAAAAGGGTTTTCCCAAAAAATTTAAAAACTAGACATGATTAAATTAAAAAACACACGGAAACTTTTCTTCATCAAAACAAAAATAATAAATAAAATTTAAAAAAGGGAAAACGACTACATGTTAATTTGGAAAAAATTTTCCAAAAAAAAAAAATAATTTTTTAAAAAAAAAGGAAGAAAGTAAAATACGTCTCACCAGTATTACAGCCAAAAAAGAAAAAGGTCGAGGGCAAAGGCGTTCCTTTCCCAAATTTAGGAAATTTTCATAAACTGGGAAAAATGGGGCCAATCAGAGACCATTTTTTTTAAAATAAAAAAAGAATTTTAGCCAATAGTATTTTTTGGGTTTAAACTTTTCATTTTTAAAAAAAAAAATGTATAAAATTAATATTAATGAAAAATTAAAAAAAATAAAAAAGGTACAAAGAAATGTTAAACTTCTTCTATCCAACTCTTATCCTTTTTTTTATAAAACCATTAGTTGTAAAAGTAAGCTTTATACTTTATCAACGTTTAAATAGCTTTTCCTACTCAATATAATATTGTTCTGGTGATGGTTTGTTGCAGGTGATGATGAGCGACAAGGGGGCACCCCTAACACCACTGGGTGCCCGGACGATGGGATGCCATCGTCCACTCAACCGGTTCGAGATGAACATTTTTTCCAGGGGAAATGACGGCCGCCCTAGTTTACAAAAGAACAAAAGGACACTTATAATTATTATTATTATTATTATTAGCACCGCGTCTTACTACCCGTTTGGATTATACGCACTTACGCTAATGTGTAATAGTGGGGTGATTGTGAGATGAAATGAAGGACCTTCAGTTTAACGTGGAATCCGAACACGGCGGCGGCCTGGCATTCCCCACATTCACAAGATGTCTTGTCAGAGGTGAAGGAACGGAAGAGGACACTTAAACGGAATGGTAGGAATAGGTCAGAAAGTCAGTCACCTTCCTATCAAGACAAGAAGACCCATCTGAGAGAACATCGTTAAGTCAGCCACCTTCCGGATTAAGCCAACAAGACCCTTCTTCTCTTGAACTGGTAGCGTCATCATCAGGAACAACTCTCCTTCATGGTAACATTGTAAGATCGTCCAGTCGGTCCAGTCCACCTTCCGTGTCAGGTCAACAAGTTCTTCCTTCAGTACGGAGCATTCCAAGTCCATGATGTTGACTCAAGAAGCTGTTGCTCACATGAAGAAAACATCTGTATTCGATGAGAAAACTCGTTATCTTATAATGAAGGCGTGTGAGTATTACAAGATAGAGCAATTGGTAAGTAAATCCAATAGGGAGTCAGCCACCTTCAGGGAGTCAGCCACCTCCGGAGAATCAGCCACCTCCAGGGAACCAGCCTCCTCTTCTAGAAATCCATCTCAAGAGGATGGTAGAGATACATTGGTAAGTCGTTCTTCTGAGGTTTTTGAGGATTCTTTCATTTTTTCTAACAATGGACCCCACTCATCACGCTCCTATGCAAAGGCGAGAAGGCGCTATCAGGCTTCACCAATGGATAGGAGCCTGATGAGGTTAATTGAGTTTAGATCACCACCAAATTTGTGGACCTTAATTCATATATGCAGACGCTGCCCTTATTTATTCAAACACCTTCCAAACAGGCTATTTACTAATGGAATTCATCCATCTATCATCACGAAACAACGTCCAGAATAAACTTCAAGTAAGAACATGTCCTATACACCTTCTCCGCTTAGCTACGACCATACTGTGGCATTATCGTAAATATGGACACTCAGGCACTCATTTAAATAAAATAAATAAGGAACGTTTTGGAATAAAGAATTAGAACGAATACGGATCAACTCATGTATACACGAGTGAATTTTTGGAATATCTTAAAAACGGCTCTTAAAACTAATAGTAATGAGTAAGAACAGATAAGTGAAGAATTGGAATTAATAAAGAAAGACAAGACCGAATAAATATGGAGGATTTAGTTGGAATAATAAATTATAGTGTCGGGATTATTAAGAAATTATTCGGAATAGTTTAGGATTATTAAGTCAGAAAAATAAAATATAGTTTGAATTAGTTGGAATTAATAATGAACTCATCGATTTATTACAGGGCGAATAAAAGTAAATAAAGAACTTGTAGGAATAAATAGTAGGGAGAAATTTGGCATACATAAATTATAACAAGGCGCTATAAATAGATTGATTCAAAGATTGAGTCAAAATAAATATTGAGTCAGAATGATTCAGAAACAATTCCGAATAAATAAGATTGTCTTATTATTAAAAGATTATAATCAAAATTAAAAAGTATAAAATTACAACTAATAAAGGCTCATCAGAATAAATAAGTTAAAATTCAAAATGAATAAGTAATAAGTCAGAAAAAATAAGGAACGAACATTAAAGAGGAATTTGTCAGGATAAATACGGAATTAGTCGAATTTAAAAATAAATGAGTCAGAATATTTAAAAGGGAATGATTTGGAATAAATAAGGGATGAGTCTATATATATAGTGAATAAAATCTAGTCTTGATAAATTAGGAATGAGTTGGGATATTTTAAGAAGAATGTTTGAGAATAGATAAATATCAGCACAGAAAATAATAAAAGAGTGAGAAACAATATCATCATCATCATCATAAGGAACTGTTTCCAGCCTGTGACCGGTTCTGTTTAGTAAAATGCCTCATCTCCCTCCTGTACTCTCTTCTACTCTGCTCCTCTCACTTGCACACTTGTTGCTGTCTGTTCCTTCCATCTTGTTCTTGGTCCTCGTTGTCGTCTCTTCCCTACATACTTCATATTCAATAATCTTCTTGGAATCCTCTCCCTTACCATCCTAATTACATGTCCATACCATCTCATCCTAGCTTCCTCTACTATCTCATGTACATCAACTCTAGATCTTACATCTTCATTCCTAATCCTATCTCTTCTGATGACAGCTAGCATGCTCCTCAAAAACTTCATTCCCATGGCCTTCACTTTCCTTTCTCTTTTATCCAAAGGCCAAGTTTCCGTTGCATAAATTACTATTGGTTTATGCGGTACTTCCCTACACTTACTTACACAATAACACTTGTTTACAAAGTTAAACATATTTTTGGCAAAAAGAAAAGTCTGACTCTGATAGTATATTTATGCTGAATTCAAATATGTAACTAGTTTTTTTATACCATGCATGGATTTTTAGTGATATAATAGTCTAATTCTGAAAAAATGTATTTAATCACATACCGGTACTTTTAAAACATTATTAATATAAACTAAAAAGTGACAGTTGATGATTTTCTATTATAGTTAGCTTCTGAAATATCCCTCTTAAGTGCCAGCAATAGTTTGCGATCATACAGAACTCCTCTTTCCCATGATCAAATTGTCTTGGTGGAAATGTTCCTCGCTGAGGTTCTTGCGGAATAAATATAAATTATAGTCCAAGAAATGAATTTTAAGCAACAATTACACCCCATATCTTTGACTGACTGCAATAGTTAATCCACATGTTCATTGTAGTTCTATGCTATAAAGGTTTCCAAAAAGTTTCAGTTAACACTTAAGAATGATCCACATGCTGTATTTTCAAATTGGCTCACTATATCATCAAGTTGGTATAAATATAGATTAACTCGTTATAGATAAGGAACGAATAGGTATAAAAATAATTATATGATGTTCTTTAACTAAAAAAAAGTCTGAATGAATAATCAACAATTCAAAATTAATAATAAATTTGTGAGAGTAAATAAGAATTATCGCGTTTAAATAATTAAGGAACGTGTCACAATAGATATGGATCAAGTAGTAATTAAGATGAAAAGAGTCAGACTTAATTAGGAGGAACGAATTTCATTAAATCAAAAACGGGTAAAAATAAATAAGGAGCAAGTCTGAATAAATAAAGAATAAAAAGAGGGAAATAAAAGTGTAAAAGTCAGATTAAATAAGGAACAGGTCGTAAAAGTAATAATTTGTTCAGAATGGATTACGTATTGAATCAGAATAAATATAAAATGAGTAAGAATAGAAAAGTATCAAGTAATAATAATTAATATTGTATGAGTCAATATATCCCATTCACTTTAGGAATTACTCTCTTAAATGTCTTTTTTATACCCATATTCTACTATATAATAGATTTCTGCCAGGGAAAAGGCCTTTCAGAAAACAATTCCTATGTTGAACAGACTTTATCTACATATACAATGAATAGGAATTTTGAAAACAAGGTACAAATGCGAATAAACAAGCAGAAAATAGTTTGAGTAAATAATTAGGAATGAGTCAAAATATCAAAAAGAACGAATCGTTATGAATAGGGAGATAGTCAGAATAAATATTCAAACAGTCAAAACAAAAAACAAGAATGAATGATTTGGAATATGTAAGAGAAGAGTCAGAACAAATGAGGGTGATCGATTCGGAATCGATAAGAAACGAGTCAGAATAAATAAGGATTGAGTCAAAATAAATAAATATATTTTAGGAACAAATATGAAATAATACTATTAAGGAAAGAACTAGTCCAAATAAATAAGGAACTATTTGGAATACATACTGCATAAGTTAGAGTGTGGAAATCTAAATTTCCTGAGGGGGTCAGCTACAAAAGTTTAGTTGACATTTAGCCTATAGAAAGGCTTACACATTAATTTTATAAGTATTATACTATGGGGGTACATCAAATAACAGGGAGTTTTCGGACCCCTTCCCTTCTCCCCTTTCTATGGGCTTACTATTTATTATGTACAACACTGCCTAGATTTCCAGTTAAATAAAAGATAAAGCCATTTTAAGATAATTTGAATTAACGCAATAACAGTCATATGCACTAGCACGAACCCCATTTTGCTTTGAAAAACAAGAACACATGTTGTTCATCATGTAAAACACTCCTCTGATATACCTATACATTTTAACCAAATCATAGCAAATTTGGAGGAACATTCACTTTTTTAAAATATGTCGTTAGTAAAATATCCTTAACAAATTTTCTCCTTAAAAATAGGAATACAGATTTATTTGTCATGTCAAATACTCTGCAGACATTAATTTCAAAGCAATTTGTTTGAGTAAAAAATTTCCAAATCTCAAAAACAGTATTTAATAAACAACCCTAACTTTAAAGGCTAGATTTAAAATATAAAAGATGGTTGAAGGTAATACCCTTTAACGCCTAGATATCAAGTTTGATCAAAATTCGTCAAACCATTTTGGTTTTGGCACCAAATAAATCCAGACAGAGCGAGGTACAGACAGAATTATACAGAAAACATTTTTGGGTTCAGAGGTATATAAAATGAAATATTCAACATAATGTCAAGGTCGAATTTTTAAACTCTTACAATATTTTCTCTTTCCATGAGAAAGTAAAGATTAAATATAGAAGAAGTCAACACCATACAATAATTAAATACATATATATGAAAGGAAAGGTTTGGGGAGAGAGCGATCATAACTATTCAAATGAGCCTGATCTATTTTATTGTCAAATATATTCGAAATACCACCTCGGGCTGGGTTTGTTTCCCATGTCATTGTCTCATTATTCAATTTATTCAATTAAAGATGTATATGTTAAAAATAAAGTGTTTTGTAAACAAAATTATTATAAAAACATTTTTATCTCAAAAGTATATATTTGCGAATACAATATTGTTAGTAAAACCAGCATTGACATTATTATTGATATAACCCGCTCCAGTGAGCATATTTTCAAGAACATAAGTCTTCTTTGCTGGTGATAAGAAATTCAAAGTTTTTAATCCGCTGAGTGTATTGAGGTTCGTTTTTTCAAAATCGTTGCCATTTCTTCCCCTTCAAAAATGCATGTACATTTACCCTAAATTTTAGCTATACCATTCCTAGAACAATACCATAATAAGTAGCTCACTTATATGTATAAGTGTGCAGAGAAAGGCACTTATTATCGTGACATAAGCATAGGCCTACAGGACAGTATTACATGATGCTGTTGTAGTACTGGGAGGTGTCATCCCGGTTTACATTTGCATTCAGAAGGGAATTTTAAAAAGATCTGATTAATTGATAGGTACTAATGAGAAGTTTTAAAACAATGATAATATGAGAGCCTGAGTAACCTCAAAGGAAAATAATCTTTTGAGTATTTCTCATCTTTTTAAACGAGAGTATAAAAGTATGAAATGACTAGCAATCATTACGCTACACACTTTAGAAGTGGCTATGGAAATTTTCTGGAAAATGATCTGGGTTTAATCTGTGTTAGGAACAAAACTGTGGGCAATGTTGTTGCAGAACCGTTTGCCACATCATGTATGAAGGTGAGAATAACGAAGTGCTATGGATCGTGTTAGTGAGGGAAATACGTGATCGTGGTCTGGTGTGGAGAAGGAAATGTATGGTGAACTCACTTGATATTTTTAAAGCGTTCTCGAAGACATCTACAAGGATTTGGAAAAGAAGAGGTAAAGAAAAATACTTTGAAATGGTGTGATACAACAGATGGAGAAACATAAGAATAAAAGAATTTGACTACTGAATGGGAGATAAAGTGAGAAAAAGATTGCCTTTGAATGGTGAAGAACTGATAGAGTGGATGAAATTTAAATTATTTAAGTATGAAGAATAAAAGATGGCGATTTTAAATCATAACATGATAAAAGAGAATAGTTTAAATGATAGAATGAAGTAAGACCTAATAATGGTTATGGATGAAAGGGACATTGTTTTAGGGGATGAGATAATTTGACCTTTAAATTATGAGTAAAGGTTAGAAGTCCCTTATTCAAGATGAAGACAAGCAGGACTAGCAGCTAAAAGCAGTAGGCTTGATGCGCTAGGGGTATGGAGGAGGGCCTGCGGCCTACGGGCCTAAAACATTTATTGGCGTTGTACACAAGAATAACAGACAATCACTCTTCTGTGTGTTGACATTAGATAATTCAGGTGGCAGTGCAGAGTGAGTGGATAGCCCGCTTGGCTATGATTTGGTAATGTAGATATAAATACCCAGTATTTTAAAAAGTTTTATTAGTTTTCTCCAAATTCACCCTTTCGAAAAGATTTGGTATAAAGTATGGTGTTTAGACTTTTAAAGTCCCACTAGACTTCAAACATCCAGGAATAAAGTAAATTGTTTTTGGTCGTAAACTTATCTTTGTTAATGTATTTTTTAAATTAATTTTCAGCAGCTCTTTCAGCCAATTATTTAGACTATTAATCTTTTGATTAAGGTATTTTCCTTTTGGAATTCTTTGACTTGAAAATAAATGTTATCATTGAACTTTAAAATTTAAATTATTGGTTTCTTTACCTTTAGTATAGTTATTGGTTTGTATTTTTTTAAACTAAAGGGCTATTCCATGACAATTGATACAATGAAAATACCGGTAGACTTAAATATTCAAATGAAATTTTCCTCAGTTGTTATTCATCCAATCATAGATAATTTAATAATTTTCTCTTAATTAACTTTTGGGTTGAAAATTTTCTTTATTAAAAGAAAAATGGGATATTTAAACTTTGCCGACTATCGTGTTTAATTAATCTTCTTCATTTGGAAATAATTAAGGTATGAAATAGAAACCAATTGAAGAGTTTTGTTTTGGCTTTAAAATTTCATATCACATTATCACATAATGTTTTTTTTTAAGTTCAGGGTTACCATGATACAATTTTAATTTTAATTTGTCAAAAAATAATATCTCAAAATATTGATACAAATGCATTTGTTCACTAATTTATTAATGGTATGCATGCCCAATTTCACTATGGAATCACATTACAATTTATTTTTAATAAAATTGGAGTCATAAAAAAACACATTGACAAAATTTCTCATTACAAACTCACCAAAATGAATTGGTGCTCAATGGCCTAGATTTTATTTACAAATAAAGAATTTTGTATTAAAAACTCACAAGAATTTTTTTTTCTTTTACATGCTATGTTATATTATATATATATATATATATATATATATATATATATTTATTTAATATATATATTTAATCTTAGCATGTTGCGTTGTGGTTAAGACTCCAAGCATAAAGGATCTTGAACATTACCAACACTATGGAACATCATTCTTGGGTGACATAAGCGTGATGATACCAGAACATAGAAATCCAAAAGAAACCTCAACCGTTCTTGTGGAAAAGTTCATTTAAGTAAGTCTCCCTCTTTGCTTTCATTTACAGAATGGGAAAAGGATAAATACATATGTCCTTTGGGTGAAAGTTTACTATATACTGGTACTGAAGACACATTCTATCAATATAGTTCACTAAACAGTTTCATGATCTGCAGACAAATTCCCGAACAAAAGTTTCATCATCAAGAAGTAAACACGGTTTATATACATTACAAATGTTGCAGAAGAACTTGGTGATGGTCTGGCTACTGCTTTACCTGGCCTCCACCGATTTACTGGATCAGATTTTACAACGGCTTTCCCAAGACAAGGAAAGGTTAAACATTTCAGGATAATGCATCATATGAGACTTTTTAGCCAGTTAAGGAGATATAGTGGGTCTTGAAAAAGACTTATTCACTGGCACCGAGCAATCTCTTTGTTAACTGTATGGACAATGTTTTTGCATGTCAGTAACACAACATGATACAGTCTATTCAAAATAAGATGTGTGTGTATTGGGCTTTTTATTTTGGTTGATCTACAGGCATGCATGTAAGGGTGAGAATACCCATTTTTGAAGTTTGTCTTAGAAAAAGCAGCAAAACTTACATGTTACATAGAACGTTGACACAGCAAACTTTTGTTTTCATTAAATTATCTTCAATTAAAAAGCTGCTATTAATTAATAAGAAGTTGGAGCCGATGTAATGCCTCGATGTAAATATGACATGGTGGCCATATTGATGACGTCATATTTCTTAACCCCAATACTGATTTTTATTAAGAGACTCATATTTTGATACACAAGTGGTAGATTCTCCAAAAATCACAATCCCGTTTTCGGCAATCAAGGGTGAATAAAACCCGTATTATCTCTTGGACTAAAAGTAATTTAGAGCTTTGTGTGTTAGACCACGAATACACTGACGTAGATTCAGCTAGATCCCATTAACAACAAAAACTCGTGTGAATAGTGTATAGTACAGCATCGTGCGTTGTGTAAAGTTCAAGAACCGCTTAATATTGTAGCTATTTGCAGCTATTTTAAGTTTGAGTCAAATCATTCTCACATAAATGTATTAAATATGTCATATCTATAGTTGGGCCAGATGAAAACGCTCATATGTGCAGAAATTAATGCCAAATCTGTGTTATGACATAGTGTTAACACAGATCTAAGGGGCGATTTAGTTAATGGTTTCATCTTTTCAAATGAACTATTGGTGCTAATAAAAATGTCCATTTGATAACCTACAAAAATACTTTAGGTCATAAATCCAATATGGATATCACCATAACTACCAAAGAATTGACTGAGAGCATTACAGCATGGCAGATTACTGATGATATTGTCACCTCAGATCATAATTGGATTGGTTTAAAACTTTAATGTGGTGTTCGGTATCGTTGGAACAATACAATTTTAGGTTGAGACATCCTATGGACATTTCTAGTTTCTCTGGGTCATAAAATGTCGAACGTAATGAAAATGGAAGGTACGCTTGACGAGAGAGCTGGTGTAGAGTAGAGAATGTGTGTTGGACACATTTAAGATTTTAAAAGCATTTTTAATTACATGTGAAAGGATTAGGAATAGACGAGCGAAAGAAGGATCAGATCCATAATGTCATGATACATCTGATGGAGAAGCGGGGACTAGAAGAATTAAACTAATGAATGTGAGATAAAGTAGGGATAAGATTGTCTTAGAATGGTGAATATCTTATAAAATAGAAGAAATTTAAGATCTTGAATGAGGGTGAAGAAATGTAGAAGATTAATAGGATGAACGCGTAGGGGCTAGAAGTTCCTCACTCATGATGATTATAATGATGATGACAAGCAGGACTAGCCGCCAATAGCATTAGGCTTGATGTGCTAGGGGTATGGAGGAGGGCCTGCGGCCTATGGTCCTAAAATATTCATGAGAGTTATGTGCAAGAAGAACAAACTATCACTCTTTTTTGCGCCGACAGTGGTGGTTGGTAGTGTGCTGTGAGTGTATATGAGTGTATTGAAGTTCGTTTTTATCGAAATCGTTGCCATCTCTTCCCCTACAAGAATGCTCGTACATTTACTCTACATTTCCTAGAACAATGCCATAATTAATGCATATACAAATATAAAACAAAAATAACTATACTAAAGGTAAATAAAAGAATAATTTAATTTTAAAGTTCAATGAGTAATAGGCGCCATCAGCGCATGTAAGAGGTTAGTGATAGCCGCCATAACGACTAAGTGTTGGGTGGATATTTGTTATCTGTTAGTTAGATAAACCCATATTAGCTCACCAACGTCACCATAAGTTTTCTATAATTTTGGAATTTTGTATATTTTCCTCGTTTATGGGATGAAGAGAGGAAAGATGACTGGCAGGAAATAACTTTAAATATTATTATGTGGAACATTGACATTTATGCTGAGGTTGTATTGAGAAGTTATTCATTGTTGTTTCGGCTTAACCAAGTTTGTTATTAGCGAGGCTAATTGCTTGTACGTCCTGCGCCCTCCTTATGAGGCCATGACGCGAGATTGTATATATTGTATACCTTATCTTTCCCTGAGATTATTGATCTCAATAAAATTGTTGTCCATATCTTTTTGAATCTTAATAAACATCTCTTGACTATAATGTTTGTACTTACCTTGTATACGTTCATCCTTATGTAAGATACTGCTATCTAAAATATGTTGTCTAATAATCAAACCAGAGGTGTAGTTACGATCTTGGTTGATGGCATATATTATTACTGGTGACCATGGGGACGAGTCCTGCAATAGTTCTTATTGCGTGTGCTGAGTATCAGTTAGGTTTTGCCCAGTTTTTCTTTGCTCTTTTTACTCACCCAGCACATTCTAACTTTTTTGCTGACTTATATATATTATTGTTATGTTTGTTTTTTATTTGAACACGCCTAGTTAGGCGTAACGGTTCATATGGGGTTGCAACACTCCCTCTTTCCCCACGCCAAAAAATATTGGCCAAAGAACTAGGATGTTTACAACCCAGGACCTGCTGAATACTTACCGCAATAAAAGACTGTCCAAACTATTAAACAATTATTCTAGAATCAAGATCACCATGATTATTTACCAATTTAGTATAGTTCAAGTAAAATAAAATAAAATAAATGCAGATAATATTTGATTATTTGTAAAATATTAGTATAAATAATTAGCTTTAAATTTGGCACTAATTAAATACATACTTGATTATGTTTATGCATTCTAGGCACATGTATCATCTTTATTTGGAAGGCATATTTACTACCCTTTTAGAATATACACTGGTGAAGAAGCGACGGTTAGGGTGGGGGAGAAAGGGCTCACTAATTATAGTAGATAGGATGTGTTTTGTTTTTAGTATGAAATATTTATGGAGTTTCAACCTTGTTCTTTTAGTTTATAATTAGAAGTTTATAAATTGATCCCAAAAGTAAGGAGTGTAATTTAACAAATTCAAAATTAGTTATCAGAAAATGATAAAAGAAAATTTATTTTCTGATGTAAATGTATTACCTATAAGTCAATGTAGTAGCAATGGAGTAATAGACCTAATAAGACAAAATCTCTCCTTTGTTACTGTTATCACAGATTACGGATCTGAACAGTTCTGGAGCATAGTTAGTATTTAATAAATAGTTTTAGTCTCATAATTATTATTTCAACGTGAGTTGTACAATCCACCCTATTCCTCCCACCAAGTTCAGTGGACGATTGTACTACTACATTTTACTCTTTTTATGTAATTTTTATTTTATGTATTGCTACCTGTGAGTCCGACCTCATAGCTCAGTCGGTAGTTTCCCTTTCTATTGAGCTAAGGGTTCCGGGTATGGTTTCTGACATGGCCGAGAAAAATATCATTCGTAAAATTTAGATTTACCCTCTCGCGGTGATGAATTTATGGCTGAGGGCTGATTGTTGTGTTTATTATAAATCTAAACTAGTTTATAAGTATTGTGCTTATATAAGCATTCGTTCCAGAAAGTGCAAGCTAAAGACCTCAAATTAACCAAAATGCTACCTGTGTGTACTTTTAATTACACTCTACCAATTGAATAGGATATATCACTCTTATTCAGTCAGGATGTATCATAACGCACTTGGGGAAAGTAGTATTCACATTTTGGTGTGTTTTGAGCATAGTTTTGGTGTACATTTATGAAGTCAGAATTTGAAGTAGGTTGTAAATATGGATTATTCAATTAAAAATTAAATAAGTCGTAAATAAAACGAGGGTATTTGGGAAGCGCTAAATCACCCAAGATATCATAAGAGTACGAAAAAATAATAAATGTTTGAAACCCATTATTCTAAACTAGAGGTATTATTGTTTAAATATTTCCAGGCGAGTTATCTTTTGACATTCTTGGCTGAGAGTCTTTGTTTCCCGAATCCTCCTTACAGCTCTTAGATTACAGCATAGCTGTTAATTTCTCAGAAGATGCCACTGATTTTTTTATATATATATTATTGGTTTTTAGCTCACAGGATGAATTGTCATAGCGCTAAGAAACACAAATAATGTGCTCAGTCCTCATAGACAGAATTGTCAGGTGCATAAACTTGGCCCCGCTCATCAAAGCACTAACGACCGGACCTAGTGCAATCGTTAGTGCTACGTTAGTGCTGGTCATTGAACACAAAAATTTCGTTAGTGCTACATTTTTGTGGAAGCTATAAGCCAAAATCTTAGGTTTTGTCGTTAGTGCTGCAACATAAGATGGTAGGCGGGGTCAGGTTGACGTCAACTTGACCCCGCCCAATGGTTTTGGCTTATAGCTTCCATAAAATGTAGCAATAACGAAATTTTTATATTCAATGACCAGCACTAACGATTGCACTAGGTCCGGTCGTTAGTGCTTTCATGGGCGGGGCCAAGTTTATGCACCTAGGATTGTCTCAGTGCTAGAGAACTCAACTGACGTGCACAGCTCTCAGGCGTTGTTTACTGATGCGCTAGTTTCGTGTTGAGCTAGACCTCCGAGGATGGGGAGATTAAGGTCTGAATCTCGGTTGGGTGGATTGGGGATAAATTTTCTTAAATGGTTTTTCATCTTCATATTCCTTCCACACACATTTGATTTGCATGGACAGAGTTTTTGATCTATTAAACAATGCATAAAAGCCAAAATAAGTTAATTGAAAAAAAATGGAAACATGGTATAATTTATGCTCCCTATTAATAAATGGTCCACCATTTTGTTTTTAACTTCGTCAATTATGCAACAATATAATATGTTTGATCCGTCTTCAATAGTTGGGATCAGGTGTTGTTTTATGGACTTTCTAAGTTTCTTGTTTTAAATTAAAAATTTTATTTTTATTAACACCATGTCTTACTACATGTTAAGGCTATATGTCTTGTACTAATTACGCTAAAGGGCTGGGTATGAGAAAGAATGAATTTAGAGGAAGCGCACCCATATTTGTGTGGCGTGAGAGTGGAAAACCATTTAGGATAAAACCTCGCTCAAAGCACCCAACCGGAATCGAACCCCGATCTTCTCGTCTTCAGCAGGCCTCAAAGCAATATAAACTAAAAAAATTAGTTTTTACAAAATATAAAAATTCACTTTGTGCCTCAGTATCACGAGTTTTCAAATATATCACATCATAAGTCTCGTTCTATTAGTGTATTAAAGTCAATATTTTATGGTGGCTATGGTTATATTCATGAATAACGCCTGCAAAGTCTGAAATTAATATATTTTACATGAGATTAAAACAACTTTTATAACTCTTGAAACATTTAAAATAAAACATTAAAAAGTTGTCTGAATCGAAACTTTTTTCTTTTGATTTTACATGGATATATTATCTGAAATTAATTATAAAATAGTTCAATTTTTTTTTTTTTAGAATAACTACGGATCAATAATTGCACCTTTTATTTATGTTTGGTGGCTTTTTGAAGTTGAAGAGTGGGAAACACAATTTACACTTTGTCCGGGCCTAAAGAGTACAGAATTATAAGACAGTTTTGTAGGGTTGAAAATTGAAGAGTTGTGTGAGCTCATTAAAATAAAATCATAACATAGAACTTAACATAAAAAACATAAAAATTAATATAATTGACTATAAGCACAACGTTTAGTCAATTTTACATTCATATGTTAGTAAATTTAATTCGTTGGTTTATTCAAAAGAGTGAATTTTTTTGAAATTTCCAAGACTATGTTAAATATTTGAAAATATATTTTCATGTTAAAAACAATCCTTTATGATACCATAATATACTTTCGATTGAACAACAATAGTTGTTGGTCAGTTTATTAGAGTTATACTTTCATTACACTTTATCACCGCTAATAATCGGGTTGAGGTTTGATTCTTGGCTGAATTTGTGGTCTTGAGTCAACATCTTATCACAGTCTGTAGCGCTTGTGCCAGATTAGCTTGGGGTCCTTGTTTCAATTCCGGCTTGATCGAATATTTATTGTTGGTAAATTGTTGGATGGGGGACTGGATGTTGGGTTTTTCATAGTATTAGGCTATTTTGAAGTCGTCTGATAATGTAATCAAGTTGTTCGAACAAAGCACTTAGAACATCCTATAATAATAATAACAACAAAAAATTGGAGTTTATTTTATCATGTAATTCTTTCATAGTTCGAGGAGAACGCCATTTAACTTACCCTGAAAGGTAGAAGTCTGACCTTGAACTACACTGGGCCCATATCTTTTTAACTGCGACATGGTGTAGCCATGCAAGGTAAGCTACGTCCTTTCGTAAACAAGGGGTACTTAAAAGAAAAATACTGTTTTATAATTAAAAATGTATTTTTGGAACATTTAATTAATATCAAATAAAACTAAGGAAATGTTATGGTGGGATAATTCTGGACTTGATTAAAATGTGTTCTATATTTTCGGATCATCTCTAGATTACCTAGGCAGCAATCCGGAGGTAATTTTCATTGCATTTTTGCAACATGTTTACCATCCGTTCGGGCTATTCGAATATTTACACTGATGGGGAAGAAAGTAAGCAGGTGAAATTTAGAGGAAGTGTACTAGCATTTACATAGAGGGAAAGTCAAAAACCTTTAGGAATAAACAGAAAATACACCCCCATTACACTAGGCTGAGATTAAAGCCCTGAAAGACCCTTCGCCAGAGATACTGCCTATTGCCTTAAACATTCGTCCACCAACTTAGATATCACTGCAGTAGATGATGGGGATCATGCTCAACTTAATGTTCACGTAAATTAACGTTAACTTGAATTAAAAAGAGTGTGATCAGGATTCGCGTAACATAAAGTAAAAACTCTAGCAACACACAAACAAGGAGTTTGAACTTTTAAAAACATAGTATATAACTTTATTATATTTCAAATATTAATATTAGGATATTTTCTATATTATCTTTCGTTTATAATCCCGTTCTTGAGCAATTGGTTCGTAATGTATTAACTTGTCGGTTACTTGGTCCCTTCTTAACTGGACTCATCATGACGGTTTCTACCTGACTCTTTCTTGACTACCGCTTTTCTATCGACCACTTGTACCTCCTATACTTGAGTTTGTAGATCACTTGAAACTCCTATACCTCAGTTTGTCGACCGGTTGTACCTACTCGTGTCAACCACTTGTACCACCTAGCCTTCCAAATGCATGCAAACATTTTTTCGACCATTTCTCTTTTGTAACGAAGGAACCGTTTGATTGAACGAGGTACTTATAAACCTCCTCCAAATCACACCCTTACTTTCTTCTTTTAAATACTTTGTTTAAAATTTCCCTTAATTTGGATAAATCTGTGGGTAAATTTACCACTTTTAACTGTATTCTGTCCTGTACCTCGGTGTTGTAAACGTTATCGTGTTGCCTTTCTCATGGCTCTTCCTTACTAAGTGACTAAGTTACTAAGCCAGGTTAAGGTTGTGATGTTCTTCCAATCTTGAAAGATGAAGGTTTTCCTCTAATTTGGGATAGAAGTGTGACACTACGTCAGTAATCTTCACGTCCCCTTCCTCTAGATTTACTGTACTATCACATCTGCCTCTTTCACTAATTGTTGTCACAAGTTGGCCTTGCCCACTTTTTCATCTTGTTTCAATTGTTCCTTATCCTATCATAGTCTTTTTATCCAAAGTTTCCACACCATTTCTCCTATTTTCTTCATGTCTCTTTAATTTTTGGCTTTATCTGCCACAACGACTGATGATATTGTTTTAGACTTTTCGTACACACTTACTATTCCTGATATTACCAATACTGGTTCCTTATTTGGTATAGACACCATTTCTGATACAGACCAGAGACATACCATTGTCTTAGGCTATACCTACCAGAACATAAGAGTGTCTTAAGCTATTCACTACGCAGCTATAGCAGCGTATTAGGCTATACTCATTAGAGGCATAGCAGTGTCTTATTTTTTACTCACCAGAGACATAGCAGTGTCTTAGGATACACCCACATGATTTTAGTTATATTCTTTTTACTTGTATTAAGGAGAAATATGAACTGTATCATTTATGTAAAGGACTTTAATAAAACAGCAATTCAATTGATTGGTATACTTCTTAATTCAATTACACAAAATAAAATAAGAATATTCCAAAAAATTAATATATTCAAAAATAAATTGTATAAACAAGAAATCAATCAATTAAAACAGACAAAATAACATTCTTAAAAACAACATCAGAGATTGTTAAAGAACAAATTTAATTTTCATGAATGGTAGAACTAAAGCTTCAACAACAACCCATCACTTTAATAATCAATTATATAGTACAGCCCTTAAAAAATAATATTTTAGAAGGAATAATGAAACAATAACAATAAAAGATGATTGATAGAAAGTGAACTAAACCATTTGACTCGGATATCAAGTTCGTTATTAATCCAAACAGTTATTATAATTTTGTGGAACTACGTACACTGGTTTCTGACCTCTGGTCTAAAGGAAGATGTTAGTAATGTTGAGTCTTGTACACTTGAAATAACATTATTGGATAAGTGATTGGTTTTATTGTGCTATGTGTGCTGCTTTATTCTTGTTAGTTTTGCAATTCATTACCAGACTTGTGTATAATGAACGCTATTGGGAGGATGGCGATAATTAGAAGACAATTTATATAAAAACAATCAATATACCAGTCCGGATTTCTAGCTCGAAACGGCCCATCATCGGCAAACCAAGTTAAAGGATCTTATTGTCTTTTCTGCGTGACCATCGATATGTGCTACGATAATAATATAATCTATATTTTGGGTTTATATTGAAAAAAAGATAACTAGACGATTACAATACTGAGATCAAGACATCGAATCAAAAAATTATGTTAGTTTTAATATTACAATTTTAATAAATCCATACAAATTTAGATTTACTGTTAAAAATATTATATTTGATTTATTTAGAGTTACGTGCTTGCAGGACTATATCTATAAAATCATATTTTAACAATGTTATATGAAGTGTATTATTTAGAGCTAAAATAAATCTAATATATGGTTTAAAAACATCAACAATAATATTATTCTTACAATTGACCCAATAATGCATGTTCGTTTCCCCGGAAATGATTGAAATAAACCATAACTTCGTTAGTGTATTTAGTTGACTACCTTGTACTAAGATTTTCTGATTAAAAACGTAATATTGTCAATATGAGCCTGAACAAAATATTTATTTTCTTACTCCTGGGATTGACAAATTCCAAGTTGTTTAAGGAACTGTCTAGATCTACCGGGAACAACATGATCGTCCACAAAAATGTCGAGGTTGTGAAACTAGGAGGTGGGACAGTTGCTTACTTTATATGTACCTAGCTATATGCGATTTGGTTCAATACATTTGAGAGAACATGTATATTAATATCTACAGAGAAGCTGAAAATCATTATAATTAAATCACTGTCGTATTGAAGTGGTCAATTAATTTAAATTAGAAGAAAAATAGTACATGCAAATAATGAGGCTGGGACTTTTATCTTAGTGCGCTATGCTATACCATTTCGCTAACCGGGATTGGTCTATTGTTCAGAGTTCTTATTTGACGGGTAATTTATTACTGAGTATTGAGTCTGAGTTTGTGATGTGCGTTGATATTCATTAGAACTTCACGTTAAAATTAAAATCTTGTATTGCATACTTAGCTGCATAACTGTTCTCCCAAGAGTCAGATGACTCTAGTATGATCAATTGCATATTATTGGTCGCTCATAGTGATCTGACTGTTTCACATCTCCATCACAGACTCAAGCCTTAAAACTATGAGGGAATAACGAGCCGAAAACATGGATAAATCTAGATAGCTCAGTGGAAGACCAAGGTTCCCAAAGCCAAATGTCTCGAGCTCAATTCTCATGTTCAGGTGTCTTTTCTAACAAATTTAAATTAGATATAATGTAGTATTATGGTTAGTAGAGGTTATTGAAAGCCCTATTAATACAATTTCTAAACTTACCGTAAATATCTTATGTCAGTACTATTTATATAGGAATAGCTTTATTTGTTTCAGAACATAATGACTGGCATGCTACTTGCAACTCATGGGAACACACTCTACCAATGGGAGTTAAAGGACTGTTAATTCAGCTAACTCATAATGTTACTCCACCCCAGCCAGGGGATACCCCAAACCGTGAGCCCTATGTGTCGGCATGCAAATATTTCTTCCCAAAATGCGGTGGAAGCACGGGCGAAGCTGCAGCTTTCCAGACTGTGGTCCCACGCAGAGTTGTCAAGTTGGAGAACCATGAGCCCTATATGCTAGCATACACACTCTTCTTCAAGAACCGTGAGGCCTAGGTGTATGATTATTAATAATGCTATTTATATATGTATTCTTATTACGATATTGATGTACCTCCTGACAAATTGTCGTTCCTACATAACTTACACAACCAACGCAGTAATTATTACCAAAGTGGTTATTGTTCTCTCAATCAGCTCAGCATGTTTAACTATTAACCTCCATATTAATCTAAAAATGAAATTAAATTACTGGTCCGTACTTCACCAGTTGCATTTTATTTCACTTATAGCTTGCAGTACAAATTATCTCTAAAATATTAATTACAATAGTGATTTATATTTATAATACACTGATCTTGTACGCATGAAATTTCTCGAAAAGCAAATAACTACTTCTGACTATGATATGGTATCGTCTACAATCGTATGGTTAAACGTGTTACTGTCAAGTAACACTGTAGGTGATCTGGGTTTTATTCCCGATCAAATAGGTGAGTTTTCTTCCCCTAAATTATTTTCCACTCCACTTCATCACAAATGTGTGTACACTCAATTTAAAACTATGCCATCCTCATTCCTATTTTATTAGCGAACTTAATATATGCGTATAAAATAAACGGATACTAAGACCTTTTGGGGGGGGAAAATGTTGAGACACATTGCCAGTTTTCTTCAACAAGTTTAAATACAGTTGTGTGTCGACAATTTGGACTTAAAAAATCCGGATCGTTGATAGTCCATATTGCCAAGAAAAAAATTATTTATAAAAATAAACATAGTGGTAATAATATCCGAAACATGGCCATCAAAAACGCACCTCAACCGTTGTTGGTAAAAATAATGAAACTTTTTTTCGTTGATAGATTTTTGCCTTAATGTGCGACTAAAGGGAGCGCAAGTATTTTTACAGTTTTTATAGAATTGAAATTTTTTGGCAATATAAATAAAATATTTCTCCAGTAGCAACATAGAGTTTAGTTTTCTGCACATACTAGTATCAAGAGATCTTGAATATCTGTCAATTGTGTCTTGGAATTTTGTCAAAACTCTTTCTCTTTATTTAAAATGTTTTTACAAAATTCCAAACAACCCTGACAGATATTCAAGATCTATTAATATTGTTATATGTAGAAAACTAAACTCTATGTTGCTACTGTAGAAATATTTTATTTATTTTGATCAAGAAATTGCAATTTTATAAAAACTGTAAAAATACTGGTTCTCCCTTCTGCCACACCTTAAGATATTGCTTTAGGATTTGTGATATTAAGCAACAAAAAACCATTTAAATTCTTTAATTAAATTAAGTGAAAATGTTTCTACCTTAACAATGAGTTTTCGTAAATATCCCGTTTATGCTTATTTTTTATTTTATCAAATAAACAGACTGTATTTAATCTAGGACTGGGTCATTCCGCAATTAGTCCTAATTATCGACTCTCTGTTGTATTTAAATTATTGTTGAGTATACAATGAATCTTCTTATAAGCATCGTAGTTTAATGAGTGTCAAATTAATTCCAATAGACTATACATTAAACTAAATCCTAGCACAACGTCCGTCGAAGGAATGTAAAGCCGTCGGTTTCATGATGATTGTGGTATGTATAAGAACCCTGAAGGTATTAATATACCTTCTTGGCAAAATTGGTAAAATATTTCGCTATTACTCATAAAAATATAATCAGTTGGTTCAGAAATTGAATGCTAATTACATCAAATAAATAAAACTGTTAGAGACAGAACTCAACCTGGCATTGGAAAACATTGTTTTACGTTGCTTGGAGACTTTATTAAACTACAGCCATTGAAAAATCTTTTCTTCAGATAATTATCCACGAAGAAGATAGGAAATATCTCTGTTTTATGTGGTGGAATGAAACTGAGCATATTTATGAGATCTTCAGACATGCAAGCGTGGTATTTGGCTTAACATGTAGTCCCTTCCTCTTGATGGCAGTTTTGGATTATCATTTAAGTAAATATTTACTAACCCCCATTTCAATCCCCTGATCATTAAGAGATTTCTACAGAGCTTCTATGTAGACAACGTTATCACGAGCATTGACATTGACGGTGAATTAGAAGTAGATCAGCTTATCCAGAAATCTAGTGAAATCTTATCTGAAGGAAGATTTAATCTGAGAGGATGTCAATTCACGCAAGATGAGGGAAAATCAACACCTCTCTCTTCAGACTTAGGAATGTGGTGGGATCGGCAAGATGATACGTTGCTTCTGAATGTGGACTGGTTGAATAGGTGTAATGTTGAGAAGCTACAAAAAGGAAAATTTTGTCTCTTGTGAAAAGAATGTTCGATTCTGTGACTCCAGTTTACATGCTTATATGGCAGTTGTTTCCATTAGATGTGAATCCAGAGATCATCACATAAGTGTGCAGTTATGTGATGGAAGATCGAGCGTAGCACCCCTCAAAGAAATATTTATCCCTATATTAAAATTGTTAACAGCTACAATTGTTGAGATTTTTCTAAAAGGTGTGCTGGAATCTACTTGTTTGATGGTTCTTGATGTTTTTTAATTGTCGGATTCTTATACAATACTGGTTTGGATTTGTAGGAATGATAATTGGTCTGTTTTTGTAAGAAATCGGGTGAATGAGATCAGGAACTTGACTGATCCCAGTCGTTGGAGACATATTCCAGGTTCAATTAAACCAGCTGATTTGCCATCACGTAGACGTTCTGTTTCTCAGCTGGTGGATTCCCAATGGTAGGTGGGCCTTGCCTGGTTACACGAATAATCAAACTGTTGGCCTCTAGCAGAACCTGTGTATGAAGAAAAAGACATATCTGAATAAATTAAGAAAACTCCAGTGAATTCTCTTACTATAGTCGACAATCCACGCTAAATCATTTTGTGGAAGAGTTGTCCTCAGATTTAAAACAAGGTTATTCCTTAGAGAAGATTTGAAGCTGTTAAGATCCCTTATGATTCTACCAGCGGACCCTGTTGTTGTTATCCTTCTCATCATGGAAGAGCATGTGAAACAACGTCAAAGTGGAGTGCTACTTCTTCATAATCACCTAAGACGACGTTTTTGGATTATTGGTGGGAAGAGAACTGTGAGAAAAGTTACACGTCATAGTGTCAGATGCCGTAGGCATGAGGGAAAACATGCGGAGGTGGTTCAACCTCCTTTACCCCTCAACCGCATAAGAGAAACATCTGTGTTTGAAGTAATAGGGGTTTACTTGGCGGGTCCTCTGTTTCTAAGAGATGAGTGTAAAGCATGGATTGTAGTATTCACTTGTGCTATCTACCAAGCAGTACATCTGGATTTGATTACTTCTCTCCACCGAACCTTTCCTTCAAGTTTTCCAGCGTTTTGTAGCTCGAAGAGGGCGCCCTTCTGTTATTTACTCTGACAATGACACCAACTTCACCGCTGCCAACAATGCGTTTAAAACACTTGATTGGGAAAAGACTTCTAAACATAGCTCGGTTGAACGTATCACTTGGAAATTTAACCCCCCTAGTGCTCCATGTGGGGAGGCTTCTGGGAAAGGTTAATAAGAGTAATAAAACAACTTTTGAAGCGAGTTTTAGGCAAAGCTTGCCTAACTTTCCAAGAAATGCTTACTCTTCTCTGTAGTATAGAAGCTTTCATTTACTATAAAACAATGACATACCTGGCAGAAGATTGTGAAGATTTAAGTCCTCTCACCCCTGTTTGTTTACTACACGAAATAAAGGAAATAGGAGTTCCAGAATGTGATGCTTTGGATGCTAAATAGTCTCAAACGACAAAACCTTCATCTGCTAAATCTAAGAAATGAATCAAATAAGAGATTTCAGAAAGAGTACCTGGGACTTATGGCATGTAGTAAGCGAAACAACAAGTCCACTACTTTGTTCAAGATTGGTGATATAGTCTTAGTTGGATAAAACGTTTCCAAAAGGCTGGAATGGCCCCTGGGAAAAATTGTGGATTTGTTTCCTGAATCCACTATCATAACAAGTTTCGCAAGAGTCGTGACTACTAAAGTTGTAATTCTGAAACCCATACAACGACTCTCCCCACTAGAGGTTCCTGATGATAAATGTGGAACACTAAGGACTTAGGTTGGGAAGAATAGAGTAGCTTCTTCAGAAAATACTTCTAGAAAGAATTACAGCACTTAAGGCCACACGTTCTAGCAGAAGAGTCAACGTTCCCTCTCGATATACTGATTAGTTGAAGATATCCATCCTCAAGTTGCATTGGAAAACATTGTTTTCGTTGTTTGGAGACTTTTGTAACTAAATTAAGATTTTTAATGTTGAAAGTGGTAGATTGTATTTACATTTGAAGTTTTCAGATTTAATGTTATACATTGTGATTTTCCTGTAATATAAATAAATCATACTATTTTTCCGTATCAATTTTGTACATAACAAAAATTATTTAAATCCAGATTTAATGTTCAATAATATTGTAATTTATAACTAAAATTGAAAAATCATAAAGCTTTTTTTACTTAATGAGACTGACAAAGTGTCTTAAAATTAATTTGTTATTATTAAAAGTACAAAGCCAATTTATCACAAGTGTTTTTTGCACCAATTGCACGACAATCATCTTTAATGACTTACCATAGTTAATTACTTGAAATGAATCCTCTGACTTTTTGACACTTTACACTTTTTAACTATGTTGTGAGATAAGAGCTAAATGAATCAAGAAAAAAAAATATTTTTTAATATTTCTTATATCAGTCCTACTTGACTTGTAATATATATGGCTTGAACAAACCGCTTCAGTGGCCGAATGGTCTAAAGCGTCATTATTGTATTAGACTGGCCTGACGAAGATAGGGATTTCAGGGATCTATTTCCAATAGGTTCTACAGAGGATGGTTATTCCTAATTTGTTTTC
Organism: Timema cristinae; assembly: GCA_039000515.1. Lineage (NCBI taxonomy): Eukaryota > Metazoa > Arthropoda > Insecta > Phasmatodea > Timematidae > Timema > Timema cristinae. The sequence continues at coordinate 16,828 of JBCFYV010007392.1, read as the reverse complement.
CACTCTTTTTCAACCCAAATGAGGTTACACTACGTCTTAATTACTTCCTTCCATTGGAGTTATTATAGTCCAGTGACTTTATCAGTTCCCTTACGGATTAATGCCAAGCTAGCTGATATTTGGTATATGTTATCATTTATAAGTCATAAATAATGTACCAAAAGTACCCGTCAATTAATTGTACGGAAAATTCTACAACGCATAATAGGTCTAAAAATAAGTTTTAAATCAATATTAGCCTATCTAATGGTCCTATGACTTAAAGTGTCTCTATAAAAAATTGGGAATAGAAAAATCCCTACAAAAAAAGTTTCCATACGCATTTTTGTATATGCAACTGTTTCCACGTATTAAGGCTTATAAATCCTATACACCTATATTAATAATTTACTACTATTAATATTTTCCACACCACCTTAGAGATTAGCATTAATTTCTCCTGAAGCCCTAATCCACGATTTCATCACATTCTATGAATTAAGCTCCTTCTGCTTCCTCATGATTTACTTCTTGTTTTGTTTTAGTCGTTCTTCTTAATCCTGTACATCTATTTCAACTCGCTCCTGAGATTGAGAATACATATCTTTTGGTAAGAAATTCATGGGATGTCATCGTTTTAATTTAATTCCTTTACCGTGATTTCTTCTTCCGGTCCATGTAAAGAGACTTCATCTAGTATAGAATTGATGCAGGATTGACTACGACAATTACCATAAATTTCTGATAATATAAACTTTTTTCTGCAGCCACACGTTGGTCCACACAATTTTGATTAGTTGCAGAAAATCATATTCAAAAGGGAATCTGAAGCTGGAGATTAGGATTTTATTTTTGGTTCAAAAAAATTATTTTAATTAGCCATAATCAGTCTTCAGGATTTAACATATTTGCTAAAAATGTTTGCACTTGATAATAAGCTCGAAATAGATGTTGCTGAACTGCACTAGCTATTGTTGGAAGTAAAGCTTGCTTTACAGGTTTGTTAATACTTAAAGACATTCTTAGCAAAGCACATGTGTCGATGTGTATCAATGGAAACTTCGTTAACTGGAGGACGATATAACGCTAAAAGTAAGTTAAGTACATTATAAAATATTAATTCTTAGAACAAACTTCTCGCTTAAAAACTTCCGCCAAAACATAAATCCTCATGCTTTTATAATATATTCCAAGATTTGGCTTTATCCTCGTTAAAAACGGCAGATGCTGTTTCACAACCAGTGATTGCGTGTAAGAATAAAATATGATCTTTACTTCTATTATATTGCCCAAAACTTCCTGAAGAATATATTTTCCTCTTGACCCTCACTTTACCTGTTTTAAGAAAGAAAACCTCTTTCAATTTAGGCGTGCGAGCTATAAGAAGCACTAAAAGACTACATATTCTCCAACAAAACTGTTATATTTCTTCTACACGACTGCTCTAATGCTGTTTCAGTAATCAAAACGTCAGCGTCATCTTGAACTTGTTTAACAATGAAATTACTAGCTTCCAACTTTTCTGATAACATCGAGATTAATCAGGTTTTGTTGTGTGTGTTGGAAAGGAAATTTACTTGATTCGTCGTAACATTTATAGTTTCATCGAAGAGAGCCTCAGTTGATACACTAAGTTTGGAGGATCGATGTAGTTGTTACAAAGCTTTATTATTTTTCATTAACACAACAATTGAACACAATTTAAACTTCATATAATTAATATATTCCACAACAATATGATCTAAATTAGTATCTTGATGCCATACAACAAGATGCAAAAGAAATCCTCCTTTGATGACATGCGTAATATTTGCAGCACTAAGTTCAACTACTATTGGTTCAATGCCATCAAACAAAGATGGTTTTTAGTTTTGCGTATTCCCAATTCATCAAAGAGTGCCAAAAGTCATGGAGCCAATTCATACTGTAGGTAGTCACGGAGTTCTTCAACATATTTTTAGTTATAAATTGTTGATATTATTCACCATATTTCTGAGCCAATTCATACTGTAGGTAGTCACGAAGTTTTTCAGAATATTTTTAGTTATAAATTGTCGTTAATATTCACCATATTTCTGTGTCAACTTTTTTAATATCTTTCAAATAACATTTTTTTATTCTCCACGAACAACACCACTGAAGTTTCAATACTAATATTCAATCCTCTATACGCTGTTACATTGATTTACTTTGATTATTTTAAATTGTTTGGTTAACATGGCAACAGTCTTTTTAGAAAGAAATCAACATCTGACGAACGCTTTGGTTTTCAGAATAGTACAACAAGTTTGGTGCCATATACAATTTCAATTTTATCTTATTTTTCTTCATAATTTCTACTGGGAGACGTTATGTTTTAAAGTTTGACTACTTATCAACAGAGTGAATATAAATTTAACTTACAATAACTACCAGAAGTGAGAGATATTCATCTTTAAATACTTAGATGTGATGAGAGCAGATTTTTGGAGTCTTTTTTATCAAGAAAAAGAAAGAAGGAAGGTTTATACATGTAAGAACTTTCTATTTATTAGCACCTAATTCAGGACTACAATTACACCTTCATTCTTTGTTTTACTATGACATTTTAATCGGTATTTAAATACGTTCGTAAGAGGACAGACACATCTTAATTCATTTAACCTTACTAACCACTAATTATTAATAGTGATAGGATCTCTTAACACTAAGTCGTAGAGTTAAGATCAGTACTTAAGTTATTGTTCTAATTTAATGGTCATATCTAATGCACAGAATCTCATAAATAATCATATATAGCTTACCTTTGGAATATCATACTGTAGTATTAGAATTAGAATTTATTTGGCGTCAAATAGTTAGTGCATAATTTTTTCTGCGTCAGTAAGTTAAAATATGTGCACACTAATGAAGTTATAATTTTTGCCTTGTAACAACACAATATATTACATTGCTATATGTTTTTTGGTATCATTCCCAAATTTTTATGATCTAGCTCTTCATAAAAAAGACTTTGCATCACAGTGGTGATATCTAACAGTTAAGTCATCATGGTAATTCCTTTTGTCTCGTTCCGGTTACGCTAGAATTACAGAAGTATCAACATAAGAATCTCACCACGAATAACTTGAGGGTGGAGTCTCACCGATGTGTTCTAACGACTAGGCGGCTCGCGAGGGTAGATAGTTTTTTTATTACAACATATTTTTTTGAAACACCAATATAGGATCAATAAGTACTATTGTTTCATTAATTAGGGGTTAGAATACAAGCTTACGTGGGTGTCGGGAGGGCGGGGAGGGTTAGAAAACGAACCGATACTTCTTGTAGTTTTCCAGAAAAGTGTCGCCAGTTATAATTTTGCAGCCATGCGAAACAGAGTGGGGGTAAATAAAGGCGATATAACATAATAGTGGTACCCTAAAAAAAAGTATTGGTTGATGGCATGTTTTAAGTTCATCTAGTAAAGAAATATTCAACAGTAGCATAATTATTCCGTGTTGGACTAGACTGCCAAGGACGGGGAGATCAGCTTCAGATCCCGGTCGGTAACACTACGTCGGGCTTTAAATAAATGGTTTCCCATGTTATTTCGTTATTATATAAGATTATTCTAGCTAGTGGGATAACGACTTGATTTTAAGTTTATCATTGGAGATTTTACAAAAGCGTTGAATTTGTGATAATGTTATATATAACCTTTCTTTGTAGGAAATTTTCTAATCTACATATTTGAATAGAAACCTTTTAATCATTTGACTAATAGATAAACAGAAAAAGTCTTAAAATTCATTCTTGACATTTATTATGGGATGTAAATATGTTCCGTACAATGTTATTATTATTATTATTAGCACCGCGTCTTACTACCCATTTGGGTTATACGCACTTACGCTAATGTGTAATGGTAGGGTGATTGTGAGATGAAATGGAGGACCTACAGTTTAACGTGGAATCCGAACCATGGTGGAGGCCTGGCATTCCCCACATTCACAAGATGTCTTGTCAGAGGTGAAGGAAGGGTTTGGTAATCAGATAAATCTTTGCCGGGACCGAGGATTGAACCCCGGCCGCCAGCATAGAAGTCTGACACCTTACCCCTAGACCACCAGGTCACCAATTTCCGTACAATGAAAAGATGGGGATATTTTAAATATTATAACTATTAAATGAAAATACATACATACCAAAACTCGGCTAGATCATTATTTATCACTAAATTCAATTATTTTTTGATTATAATGACTTGACTGAATATAATATATAGGCCTAGGTGTAAACTGAAATGATACTAAGACGTGGTGATAAAAAAACTAGTATGATCACCTGAATACCTGTCCACTTGACCAGCCATGGTTTAACAAGTGACTAATGAAAGAACTCAAGAAACACAATAAATCGTCATTTCTTGAGACAATGCCGGTGACTTAACTGATGATTGTCAATATATTTAAATTATGAAACAGAGCCTAGCTCGCAAATATTGTCATTATTGCAAGAAGAAAGGAGGTCAGATAATGGAAAATTGTAGACAATTTAAAGCTAAAGAAAAGGACTGTAAAGGAAGTAAACCATAATCAAATGCATTCATGACTCTAAATGATGAAGAAAATATTTATGAAAACTGTTGGTACATGGACACAGGTGCAAGTGATCATATGTGTGGAGATAAGCTGTTATTTAAGACTTTAGTTGAGAAACCACTCTCAGGAAAGGTAAAAGTTTGAAATGGAAAATTAATAAGTGTGATGGGATTGGTACTGTTATGCTGAATGCTTGGAATGGGAAGAAGAACTTGAAAACATCCTTATCAAATGTGTTATATGTTCCTGATTTGAAGTTTAATTTGTTCTCAGTAGGTTTTGTTTTGGACAAGGGTTTCTGTCTAATATCAAATAGTGAACTTTTTTAAATTTGTGGACAATGATGGTATCACTCTAGCATTAGCAAGACGGGTTAAAAACAAACTCTATAAAATGGTGTTTAGAGACAGTCTAGGAACTTGTGATAAAGAATTTACGATATTGAGTGAACATAATGCTCAAAATGACATTTTTGGTGTACCGAAACGCACTCGCAAGTTTGACAGTTTTGACAGTTCGAGTTGTTGTTTGACACAAAAGGTGGGAAAATTATCAGATTGGCAAAAAAAAATTACAGACATCAGAACTTTAATACAATAAAAGGAGTGTTAAAACGTAATTATATTGACTTTATTAATGATATTGATGGTTATGTGTGTGAGGGTTGTCTGGCGGGAAAACAACATCGTATTTCATTCCCGATAAGCAGTTAGCGAGTGACTGAGAGATTGCAATTAGTGCAAATCGACGTCTGTGGACCGATGGAGCAAACATCCATAGGCGGAGCAAGGTATTTTCTGCTATTGAAGGACGATTTTTCGGCGTTTCGTACAGTGTTTTACCTGAAACATAAATATGAAGTAAAAACATGTATTGAAAAGTATATTTTGAAATCGGAAATAGAAACCGGTTGTAATTTGAAGATTCTACGTACTGATAACGGCATATAGTTTGTAAATGAAGATTTAAAACACTTGTTGGAGTCTCATGGCATAGTTCATCAGAGAAGTGTTGTGTACACAACAGAACAAAATGGTAGAGCCGAACGAGAAATACGTTCATTAGTAGAGGCTGCTCGTGCCATGTTGCAAGACGCTGATAAGCACAAGAAGTTTTGGGCTGAAGACATCAACACGGCTTCAAATACTAATAACCGAACAGGGCCTAGTCCTATACAAGGAAAAACGCCTTATGAAGCTTTCTATAGTCAGAAAACAGCCATTAAATATTTTAGAATATTTGGTTCAAGAGTGTCTGTGCATATACCTAAGCAAAAGAGGCTTAATAGGATCAGGTTATTTGTGGGATATAGTGATAAAACGAAAGGATTAAGATGTTACTTACCTGACAGCAATAATGTGGAGATCCATAGAGATGTAATCTTCTTACCGCAGTGAGACCCTGAAAACAAAGAAAAATATTCTTATGTAAATAAGGAACAAGGACAGGACTCCCTATATGAGGTGTGTGAGGAGCAAGTAATGGAGAGATAGATTTTGGAAACTGAGGAGGTGCATCAGGAAGAAGTGATCAGGATATAATTTTAGAAAAAGGAGACAGTTGAATTTACCATCCAGATTTGATGATTTCCATGTGGGTTTGATGACAGTTGGTGATGAAGATCCTGTAACATATGAAGAGGCTGTATCAAGTGGTGACGGCAATAATTGGAAACAAGCAATGGACATGGAAATGAAAGCACTCACAGAAAATGTTTTATGGGTAAGCATAGAGAAACCAAAGAATTGTGATATTATTGATTGTAAATGGGTTTTTAAACGTAAGAAAGATGAAAAGGGTAATATTGTTTCGCATAAGGCTAGATTAGTGGCTAGAGGTTTTAAACAAGATTTGTATATGTTAGAAATGTATAGCCCTGTAGCGAGGTTAATTTCAGTAAGAATGTTTTAAGCTTTTTGTAATGAATATAATTTACCAGTATATCAATTAGATGTTTGCAGTGCATTTTTGTATGGAGACATAGTTGGTGATGTCTTTGTATCTTTGCCAGAAGGGTGTTATAAAAATGATAATGGTAATAATGTGTACAAGTTACAAAAAACATTATATGGTTTAAGAGATTCACATAAAAATTGGAATAAAAAGTTTCATGATGTAATATCTAAGTTAGGCTTTGTGAGATGTGAATATGAATACTGTATGTATATAAAAATTACAGGGAGTACAAAGTATATTTACTCCTATATATCGATGATTTGTTGTTAACTTCTAATGAAATTGAAGAGATAAATAATGTAAAGCAAATGTTAAATAAGCAATTTAAGAGAAGGATTTGGGTAAAATTAATCATTATTTGGGAATGCATGTAACTCAAAGTTTAAAGGAGGGAACTATAGTGATAAATCAGAGTACTTACCTTGAAAATTTGTTAATAACTTGTAACATATTTGATTGTAAAGCTGTTGTAACGCCTATGGAAGAAAACTTTGATCATAGTTTGCTAAAAAGAGATCATTCTGAGAGCCAGGAAATAGAAAGTAGATGCAGGTCAGTAATTGGTTCTTAAATGTATGCAATGTTGAGTTCGAGACCTGATCTATGTCTTTCAATAAGCATTTTGAGTATATACCAGTCTTGTGCTAGTATTGACTTATGGGTAGCTCTCAAGAGAGTTTTACACTATGTAAAAGGTATCTTAGATATAAGCTTAGTTTTTAAGAGCGGTAAAAATAAAGATATTGTTGGTTTTGTAGATTCTGATTGGGCAGGCGATAAGTATGATAGAAGGTCGACTGGAGGCTATGTTTTTCAAATTTATGGTTGTACCATCTCATGGGTTTCTCGCAAACAGACTACAGTTGCCTTATCGTCTACTGAATCTGAATATGTTGCTTTAAGTTTAGCTGTTAGTGAAGTATGTTGGTTGAGGAATTTTTTTGAAAGCTTAGAAAGCAAAAGTGTTTGTGTTAAGCTATTTGAGGATAATCAGTCGGTCATTAAGATGTGTAAAATTCGGCAATTTCATAATAGATTGAAACATGTTGATATCAAGGTAAATTTTGTAAGAGATAAAGTAAACAGTAATGTTGTAAGTGTTGAGTACATTAGTACAAATGAACAAGTAGCGGATATTTTCACAAAACCATTGGGTAAAGTTAAATTCGATAAGTTTAAGCATAATTTGGGATTGTATAAGCCGTTAGTTTATATTTGGGTAGTATTGTTTTGGTTTGTAAGAATTTTAACATTGAGGGAGGGTGTTAGTGTTGCAATCTTAAATATTATTTATTTATGTTTATGAGGTTATTGTTGTGTGCATAGCGTGGCAACATTGAACTTTTTTTGTTCTCGTTGCTTTTTTTCTTTCTCAAAAAGGACACTACCATTGTTGTTAGCTATTTGCGCCGATTTTAATTGCTGTATAGTTTTTTTACTCCAAATAAATGTCTACGTCTAAACAAGTGTCACCTTTCACTGAAAGCAAGTCCAGTTTACTCGCCAACAATTATGTTTAGATTTTTTAATGGAAAAGGGATCTTATATTGTAAATATTTGGAGTCTGTTTTACTGGCTGATGAAGGGACACGCAACTATAAGTTTTAAATAATGATGCATATAGTATTAAAATATTCTAGTACTCAAAAACCTAGTTTCATTTAATTATTTACTATACGTATAAAAAATAAATATTTTATATAGATGAAATAAAACACAACAATAATATATATCTAGGAAACCATTACTATAATTAATTGAAATACATCATGTTTCCTGGTAACAAATAACATTCATTTATTGATTTAAAAGAATGAAAGAGTTTGTTTAGTAAAGCTAATATTTATAAAGATTATAAAGGACATAATTTCTCGCGATAGTGTAATATATTATCCACGACATTACGAGGCTAAAAGTATAAGATGACACTAAGGGATATCATCACCCAAAATACTCTGCCATCTATTCAAGTTATTCCATGACAAAAACATATATTTTCCTTAGAAATCTCACACATTGGCGTATATTTATTATATTGATACTTTATAATAAAGTTGAGTAAGGTAAACTGTAACAGTAATTTATTGAACTTCTAAATTGCTAATACTTGATCATCAACTACTAGAATTACAAATTTAGAATGTTTGTTTCATATGAATAGTGATAGAATTATGTGTGATCTATCAGTCATTATTAGAATTAACTTGATAACCAACCAAATAATTGATACACCATTATTTTAGTTACCTCATAGAGCTTTATCTTTCCAAATAAAAGTACTCTGGTTTTAATCCCTGTCTGGTTATATTGTGTTTATTAAAACGAGATGGATTCTATGATAAGCTATGATGTTGTGTGATAGATGGTAGAAAATGGGCATGAAAAATAATCCGCTGGAAGACTTGGTAGTTCAGGTGGTTCAAATCAAGAGAAAATAATAAAAACAATTACAAGAAGATCCAGATGAAATAATGAAGTTCGAGCAAATTTTGGAATTCGTTCTCGATCTTAATTTTAAATTAGTGAACCTTAACCATTTTGAGAAAAAGCACATTTATAAATGACGAACATTCTACCTAACAATGAAATAAGATCAATAAAAAAAATTACCACCTCCAAAATTCACATTAACAATAATCCAATTTCCAAAAACAAGTATATTATATTAGGTGGTGTCTCGAAGGATTGAGTGATTTACCCTCTTCAGAAAGACAAATAATTCAGGCAACAATTCTAATTCAAGAGTTAGTCTGGTGTAAGAGTATACATCATATGAAGTTATTCACCATGATCTAACGTGTTCTTGTTTATTGAATGATTCTATTTTATCTTCTTAGACAAATAATATAAAAGCAAGAGCTGGTCATCAGTATCGGAATCGTCGTCGTCACCAATCCACGGAATAGTGCTGGAGGTATCCGATTCACAACAAAGTACATCGAGCGCCATCTTGACTTAACGAACGCGAATATAAAACTTATAATACTGGCTATTAACTTAGTACTTGGCTGATGGGGAAGGGAAGGTGGGGGCAAGCGGGGGCGAGGCTTGCGCTACGCAAATAATAATAAATATATAATAATAATAATAATAATGGCGTTCACTGTCAAATTAATGATTCGAGTATGCAGAGTAATATATGTGACGAATAAAATGGTGTGAAATGGCCTTCAGTGCGATGTTAAATCTATAGCGTACTAAAATAAAAAAAACTGTTCTTTGTCGTTTTTACTTCGTCATAACACCTCATAGAGAAAATATTGATATCGTCAAATTTCGAACCAGAGATTTTGATAAATGTCTACGTATCTCGACAACCTGAAACCAAACATATTGTTTTTAGGCCAAAATACAATGCAATGATATTATATTCATTAAGCTTAACAAAACGTTAAGTGATAACGAGCACTACGTTAGATTTTACAATGTTCAATTAGACCTAGCGTCTTATTTAAGTTAACGCGAATGTTACAGAAATTAATCTTATATAAAAATAAAAATAATTTCATGATGAACATTTCATACACTGGTACTACCTATCTATTTCAATTAGCAAAAAAACTTTTATACAAAGTGAAAATATGTCTGCACTATTAACCTTATCATAGTTGTTTCATTAGAATTTTTTTTTCAAAAAAACTAATTGGAATATGGTAATTTTAATAATACCTTCCGACCGTTTAAGGTTGTTATAATGAGTTCAGGAAAAAATACTGTGATTGTCCAAGTAGTTTATCAGAAATAGTGAGAAATGTTTTAATATTTCCGAGTATTTGATTACAGTAAACATGATACTAGCCGGATTTACCCTGCAATAACTTAAAGCTGTGTCTATCTTGCGAACTTGTGTCGTGAATTCAAATATCGTCTACACTTTTCACGGTGCCTATATTCAAAGAAAATTACATACTACTTTTGACTAACAAGTATCCATTCCGATAGTTTTGTTGCAGTTACCCTTACTCAACTTTATTAAAAAGTATCAATATAATAAAAAGACGCCAATGTGTGAGATTTCTAAGGAAAATACATGTTTTTGTCATGGAATAACTTGAATAGATGGCAGAGTATCTTGGGTGATGATATCCCTTAGTATCATCTTATCCTTTTAGCCTCGTAATGTCGTGGATAATATTATATTACACTATCGCGAGAAATTATATCGTTTATATTCCTTATAAATATAAGCATATATGCATCGCTATTTAAAACTTCTAGTTGTGTTCCTTCAACAGCCAGTTAAACAGACTCCAAATATTTACAATATAAGATCCCTTCTTCTTTTAAAAAATTTAAAATTTTTAAATATCAAATTAGCCCTTTAAACACAAAATCAAAATAAGTTGTTATTCGACTCGAATAATTTAGTACAACAGTAGTCCAGTTGGCACCTCAGCCCACTCGAGATAGTATTGTGATGCTCATTGACCGACTTTCCATATCCGTTTGATTTACCGTTATTCCCCCTCCAGACTCCGAATATGAGACGAATTCAGGTTAAATAAATGGTATAGCATTAGGTCCCAACATCGATTCCTGTGCATCTTTGATTTTTCATTTAATTTAAATTAATTGAACTGTGATTTCTTCAATACGGAGAGTAACATAATTACAATTAGTTTCAGCTTGTCTGTAAATATTAATATATATGTTTTCTCAAATATATTGAACCAAATCGCATGTGACTAAGTACATTTAAAGTAAGCAACTGTCCCACCTTTTAGTTTCCAAACCTCGACATATTTGTGTCCCAACATGTAGTCCCCAACAGCTCTAAACAGTTCTTTGAACCTACTGAAACTTATCAAGCCCAGAAGAAAGAAATAAAATATTTTGTTTAGGCTCATATTGGCAATATTATGTTTTTAAGCAAAAATTCTTATTACAAGCTACTCAACGAAATACACCAATGAAGTTATGGTTTATTTCAGTCATTTCCGTGGAAACGAACGTACATTATTGGGTCGATTGTAAGAATAATTATATTGTTGGAGTTTTATAAATCAGATTTTAGATTTATTTTAACTCTAAATAATATACGTCATATAATATGATTAAATTACGATTTTAATACACCCTATCATTAATAATAGCTAGTGGTTAATAAGTTTAGATGAATTAAAAAGTGTCTGTCCTCTTGCTTACTTATTAACTACAACAAAATGTCTTAGTAAAACAAAGAATGAAGGTGTAATTGAAGTCCTGAATTAGGTGATAGTAAATAGAAAGAGCTTACATGTATGTTTTTACTTCTATTTTTTCTTCATAAAAAGTATCATATATGCAGGCGTCACATATAAATATTTAAGATAAATATATATATAACTTCTGGTAGTTAGTGTAGACAACATTTATATTTACTATGATAATAAGTAGTCCAAAATTCATTCCATACTTTCCACCAGTAGAAATAACGAAGAAAAATATGATATACTTGAACTTTAATTTCGCATCAAATCAGAGCGTCTGTTAGTTGTTTATTTCTTCCTAAAAAAAACTGTTGTCATTTCAACAAAACAATTAAAATAATCAAAGGAAATCAATGTAGATGCGTATAGAGGATTGAATAATTAGTATTGAAACTTCAGTGATGTTGCTCATGGAAAGTAAAAAAATAATGTTGAATATAGTCATCTTTGTTTGATAGCTTTGAAACAAGAGTAGAAACTTGTTACTGCAAATATTACGTTTGTAATCGATGGAGGATTTCAAAGAAAGTGGGCTAACCACTTAGTGAAAATAAGGGTTTTGTGCCCATCCAGATGGATCCAATCGAACTTGGAGTACATTATCTCACCTGTTGATCGTGACTGTTGGTTCTGGGTTCGATTATCATTAGAGGAACGAAGTATCCACTAGCACTCATCGCTGTAATGATTTCTATTGTATCTCCTCTCACAGCTGACATCATTGCAGCTACATGTCTCTTATCTTGCATGTTTCAGCAGCTTCGTCTACATTATAGACTCTTGAAATGATATTAAAAAAGTGTTTTAACATATAAACAAACAAATTGATAGATATATCAGTGTATAAACTGAATGGGTAGTAAGATGATGGGGTAATTTTTTTTTGCAATATGAGAACAGTTATTTACAGGAAGATGCTGGTAAAAATAATTGTGTTCATTTTCTCCTAAATTTAATCAAACACTTATATAGTTTTGGCACGTATTATTTTCACTTACAAATTTTGAAAATGTTTAATTTAGAATTTAGAATTTCTAATTTTGAATAGGAATTATGAAATAAATAATTATTTTGATTAAGATTCTCTACTTGCAGATTTATTTGAAAATATTTAATTTTTGAGACCATATCCCAATTTTAACGAAGAATCTTCCTGTACAAGATGTAGTTCCTTTCTTTTAAAAGTATGCTGTTGAGGGGAAATCATCCATTTTCCAATCCACCATTCTAAATATTTCTCTTTCAGTATTAATATCTCATAACATGGAATTTTGGCATAGTCCGAAACCTCGAAAACAGATTTTCTTTCACTGATAAAATAGTAAACGTTGTGAACAATGTACTTAATTTAGGACTGGTTTCCGAAAATTGGTCAAAAGTCATAGAAATGTTTAGGTCATCTGGATATTGAACTTTAATTTTTATATTTTCGTCTAAGGAGATAGGTTTGAATTTAGAATTGTTGCTTAAATTATTAATATTTTTGAACGAGAGTCAATCACTCTAACATTTGAGCCAACACTCTATATATTAGTTTTTGTAAATTAAATTATTGTTACTGGGAATTTTGGTAAAGGTCATTTTCTTTTTCTTGAACTTATTTAATTGGTTGTTATAATTTTCGTAATTTGGAAAGTGAGGGTTGATTAACTTAAAATTTAGTTCGAGACCAGATTCCAAAAAGTCCTCAAACTTCAATATAATATCTGGATCTGTTTATAATTTATGGTTTTTCCTCCTGATTTGAATCACCTGAACCGCCAACTCTTACAAAAGATTGCCTTTAGTGGCCATTTTCTACGTTGCATCACAAAACATCATCACTTATATCAGAATCCATCTCATTTTAATAAAGATCACATGAACATACAGGGATTAAAACCGTGTACGTTGATTTGGCAAGATAAAGCGCTACCATATAATTTAAACTAAAATGTTATAAATTATTTTGGTTAGTTGTTAAGTTTAGTACTAATAAGGTGGGTAGAACACACATATAACTTTCACTATTCATATTAAACAAACACTCTAAGAGTTGTAATCCTTATAGTTGTAATGATGACCAGTTATTAACAATTCAGACTTCCAGGAAAGTACTGTTTCAGTTTAACTTGCTCAACTTCACTATAAAATATCAATAAAATAAATAGGTACCCATGTGTTAGATTCCTAAAGAAAATACGTGTTTTAATCATGGGATATCTTGAATAAATGGAAAAGTATCTTGGGTTGATTATATACCTTATTGTCTTTTTATTCATTTTACTTTTATGTGAGGCTCTCATAATATCGTAGATAATACTATATTACAGTATCGCATGTAATATTTGTGTTTATATTCTTTATAAATTTTAGCTTCATAAATAACATTCTTTCGTTAAAATAAAGCAATGATTAGTATTTGTTGCCAGGAAACATGATGTATTTCAATATGTTATTATAGTGGTTTCCTAGGTACATATTAATGTCGGATTTTATTTTACCTAGTTAAAATATTTATTTTTCATACGAATGATAAATAATTTAAATGAAACTCTCTTGTGAATAACAGAATATTTTCATATTATATGCATCGCTTTTAAAGCTTCATGTTGTGTGGTCCTTCATGAGCCCGTAGAACAGTTCCCAAAACTTTTACAATATAAGCTCCTATCTTCTTTTAAAAATCTAAAAATTGTAAATATAAAACTAGCCATTTTAAACACAAAATCAAAATAAATTATTATTCTTTCTCGAAACGTTCTCTTTTTTTTAAGTTCCGAAAAATTTATAATTGGAAATATTATGATATGATATAAACGTAAAATTTGTTCCTCAAAGTCCTTCAAACTTTATTCGTATGTATTGGTCAATATAATTAATTTATAACTAAATGTATTATTGAGCAACAACAGCTATGCATTGATCTAGAATAACTAAAGTTATATTCAACGTAAAATGTGTATGTGTATTTGCTACTATATTTTACCAGTATCATTAATTGTACTTGTACACGTTTCACTCATTTATCACAGAGGGGAGGCGAGGTCATTATTTTCTCTCTTCAGAGTCACGAATATTTCAGAAAATACAAGATCTGTATAATTTTAATATGGTTTTCATAGATATAAAGATATAACAATATAATGCTACTTTTTTGACCTCGAGATTTAGATGAATATCTTCGTTTGTTATGCTTTCAAACCAAAATAGGGATTATACGATTTTGTTTGGCTTATCTTTAACTTGGCCTAGAGCTGACCATTTTGCCGAGAGTTGAAACCTGGTAACTAGGATAGTTAAGAGTTTATAAATACGAGTGTTTGGAATCATCTATTCAAGCATCAAGTTAAGAGTGGTTTAAAAGAGTTATTTTGGAAATCAGATATAAGATTTTGATTAAAATTTGTATCCGGACAACTTTTAATATTACAAACAAAATGATGTGTCAAATTTTTCAGCTATATTGATATGGAGGTTTGTTAAAATTGACGGATATCAACATTGTTGATAATATCTACGCATCTATTAATGATAAATATTATTCATAATTGAATAACTGTAAGATAATTTCAATAAATCAATTTTAAATGTAACATATTTAGTTAAACAATAATTTCCACATGGCTAGAAAAAATTATAGTTTTAAACATATGTCTGGGGAATAAAGAGATTGTTTATTTGTTAGAATGTGATGGTTTTAACTATTATGTTTTGAAACAATATATATTATTTTCGTTTATATTATCCAACTAGGATTTAGTAAAAATTTCAATTTTATGTAAAAGAGCCATAAAGAATGTCCTGGGCAACGTGCATTTATTTTTACACCTAATTGGGACAGTAATTCTTTTAAATAAAAATCCATTATTTTCTCCTGTAGCTTATAAAATTCTTACCTTTTCAAAATTATTATTATACCTATATTTTCTTTGAAATTGTGAGTTATTATTCGTTTTATCTTAAAATATTTCATTGTGGGCTTTAAACAGTCTCTGAACTTTTAAATAGATTCAATTTATTTAATAAGATATGTAGATACACTTCACAACTTCAAATATTAGAATAGAATTATTTTCAATCAAAATTATTAAAAACAAACTGGTTGCCCATTTATTAATAGGGAGCATAAAATATACCATGTTTCCAATTTTTTCCATAAACTTATCTTTGCTTGTATGCATTGGTTTAATACATTAAACACTCTGTCCATGTAAATCAAATGTGTGTGGAAGGAATGTAAAAATGAAAAACCATTTAAGAAAATTTATCCCCAATCCACCAACCGAGAGTCAGACCTTAATCTCCCGTCTTCGGTGGTCTAGCTCAACACGAAACTAGTGCATCTTTAAATTACGCCTGAGAGCTGTGCATGTTAGTAAAGTTCCGTAGCACTGAGACAATTCTGCCCGAGTGACGAGCACGTCAGTTGACTTCTTAGCTCTGAGACAATTCTGTCTATGAGGACTGAGCACATTATTTGTTTTTCTTAGCGCTATGACAATTCATCCTGTGAGCTAAAAACCAATAATATATATATAAAAAAATCAGTGGCATCTTCTGAGTAATTAACAGCTATGCTGTAATCTAAGAGCTGTAAGGAGGATTCGGGAAACAAAGACTCTCAGCCAAGAATGTCAAAAGATAACTCGCCTGGAAATATTTAAACAATAATACCTCTAGTTTAGAATAATGGGTTTCAAAACATTTATTATTTTTTCGTACTCTTATGATATCTTGGGTGATTTAGCGCTTCCCAAATACCCTCGTTTTTTTACGACTTATTTAATTTTTAATTGAATAATCCATATTTACAACCTACTTCAAATTCTGACTTCATAAATGTACACCAAAACTATGCTCAAAACACACCAAAATGTGAATACTACTTTCCCCAAGTGCGTTATGATACACTCTGACTGAATAAGAGTGATATATCCTATTCAATTGGTAGAGTGTAATTAAAAGTACACACAGGTAGCATTTTGGTTAATTTGAGGTCTTTAGCTTGCACTTTCTGGAACGAATGCTTATATAAGCACAATACTTATAAACTAGTTTAGATTTATAATAAACACAACAATCAGCCCCTCAGCATAAATTCATCACCGCGAGAGGGTAAATCTAAATTTTACGAAAGATATTTTTCTCGCCATGTCAGAA
>JBCFYV010007385.1:0-14165 GCA_039000515.1 Timema cristinae | reverse complement strand
TAACTAGGTCTTGGTACTTGGGCTTGGTATATTTGAGTGTAGGTCAAATAAATATTCCTGGTGATTTCCTTTTCTGATTCTTTGTCTTGTTACCTTTGCACTATGGCTGGCTCCTCGAGCCCACGTGGCATTTAGGTTCGAGTAACTTAAGAGCTAGTGTAAAATAGAGGACTGAAGCAAAATTTTATGTATTATGGGCAAGAAAAAGTTTTTCTATTATTATTATTATTATTATTATTATTATTATTATTATTATTATTATTATTATTATTATTATTATTATTATTATTATTAGCACCGCGTCTTACTACCCGTTCGGGTTGTACGCACTTACGCTAATGTGTAATGGGAGGGGGATTGTGAGATGAAATGAAGGACCTACAGTTTAACGTGGAATCCGAACCACGGTGGAGGCCTGGCATTCCCCACATTCACTTTTTCTATTATTTAATATAAATCTAAAATAAAAAATTCAGTTTCTACAATGTCTAACTACTTGTTAATTTTAATTATTCACATGATCAAATATTTACTTAAACAAACTCTTTAAAATAATGATAGTAAACTCGCTTTTTGTAAGAAATCCTATAAAGATGTTTAACGTTGCCAAGGTTATACTAATTAAAAATTATATCTATTATTAATAAATACGGTTTGGTTGAAATAAATCATGAGACTGCTGTGTTAAATTACAAAAATAAATTAACAATTATTTAATCTGATTATAATTTAACATGCGGGACTCATGGGCTTATTTAAAGGGGGGATGACAGAATAAAATCCCCCTCCACCCTCCAAACCCTGAAAATATCGACCTAAGTGAATGCTCGCTCCTTACATATAATTACGAGACGCAATTCTAGACAGTTTGGAAGGGAGAATATGCCAACAACCACATAAAAAGAGTATTTCAGGCGCTCATTTTTCATCCCTTTTGTAGACCACATGATTTCAGAGAAGAGAACTCGTTTTACGAGACAAAAACTCTGTTTTTGGCCTACCATAAAATTCTTTTCAGCACTTGTATTAATATTAACATAATTGATTATTACCTCCTTGCGCTTTGAGTTTTATAAATATATTTCTCAAACTTTTCTAGCAGAATTCTCAATCTGGAAGAAAAAGTGGGGAATAATAGAGACAAGCTTAAGGGGACCGCCTCGGTAAACTAGAAATTACCACACAAACATTCGATATTTAATTATACGATGCTTTATTTCAAAATATGGTTCATTCCAAAATAAAGTCGAAATATTCCAACAGGGCTCTTTTTCTTTGACAAACCTATATTTTTAGTTTTATTTATATGAAGAAAAGTATTAAAATTATAGCACTGGCACATTTTGATCGACTTTTTAAGCACATTTTCGGAGCTATGAGACTATTTTTGATGAAGAGGCCAATAGATTTAATTAGTGTTCCTCTAACGAATACATTATTTTTAATAGGCTCGTAACGATCTACCAATACATAATAAGGCGGTACAAGAAAAAGATTAAGTATCCTAAATACATTTATTATAACAAACAAATAATAAGATATAGGATTACATCAGATAAACAAGATTTTATGTTAAATGGTTGACAGTTATAAAAGATATGAAAATATTCGATCGGACCACCTTTTGACAATACAGAGTAAAAAGGGAAAACAACAAGTTTAGATAGAACAAGTGGTTTGATTGAATAACTCCAGAAATACAGGTACTGACAGTTGCTTGGGAGAACAAGTGTCTAAGTCAATATAGTCACGGTAAAATGGGCAGTTATGTTGAGAGAATACATTCTAAACAATATTGCCGGGCTATCGTTAGACTAAAGCTAGAAAGGTAAGGTCATGAATACTAGTGAACCAATTTCTAATAGATACATATTTATATATTTTATATTTTTAGAGTTACTAATGAGAATATCATTCAAGCTAGCTAGCTTGTATTAAACCTCAAGGAGGGTCACATATACCCACGGAGAAATGTCCTGTAAGAGAATCTTCTATATTTTATATACATACTGCAGATGGCTATCAACCAGTCATCAACAGCAAATTGTACTCGGGCCGGTCCTTTCCTAATGATTACTGCCAGAGTAATCAATAGTATATATATATGACTACCCACACCCTGGGGTATACAAAAACACATAGTAGATACTATATTTTAATAAATAGATAAATAAAGCGCCTAAAGAGCCTAAAGAAAGTACTATCTACGTGGGCCACTACTTTACACTATTATTTCTCACAAGTTGCCCACCGCAAATAGTAACATAAAAGGTGACAACAAGACGGCATACAGTTTCTGACCTAGCTAGGTCCTAGACGAAAGTGCTAGATGACCTGATTGTAGCCATACTAAAATAACAAACGTGAACCTGCCGTTTAGGGCGTCATGAAATACTACTATGTCTTAAAGTCTTAGTAAATAAATATGAATTCATAGAATAGAGAAACTTGAACACCTGGTAACACACACACACACACACACATATATATATAGCATAGAGACCTCGTATTTAAACTACGTCTGATGGACATAGGAAAAAGGAATAGCTAGAGAACCTGACTGTGTTTGAACGACTTAGAAAACATAGTTAGTCACTCTGACTAAAAACAATACATCTAAAGGACTTAGAAAACATAGTTAATCACTCTGACTAAAACCAACATGTCTGAAGAACTTAGAAAACCTAATTAGTCACTCTGACTAAAAACAATACATCTGAAGGACTTAAAGACATAGTTAGTCACTTGGACTAAAAACATGTCTGAAGGACTTAGTAAACATAATTAGTCACTCTGACTAAAAATAATACATCTGAAGGACTTAATGACATAGTTAGTCTCTTGGACTAAAAACATGTCTGAAGGACTTAGTAAACATAATTAGTCACTCTGACTAAAACAATACATCTGAAGGACAAAATTAATCACTCTGACTAAAAAAAAATACATCTGAAGGACTAAAAGACATAGTTAGTCACCCTGATTTAAAACAACATGCCTGAAGAACTTAGAAATATAATTAGTCACTTTGACTATAAAAACACGTATGAAGGACTTAAAAACCATAGACACCCTGACTAAAAACAATATTTATGAAGGACTTAAGAAAACATAATTATAACTACTGTATGAAAGACACATCAAAACAATCTCTCCATCACTACAAACTATATCTACATATCCATCAAAAGTATAACTACCGACACAGAATTAGAGTATACTTATTTTGTGACGCGGTGGAGAGACAGGCGCCAGACACATCATGGCCCTCAGTATTTGGTGGCACTGTGGCGGAAGTTCTTTCTTCGAAGATTAGTTACAATAAAATGTCATAATATGTGTCTCGAGCTCACTCGTTATATACCGTGGATCTAGCTCGGTAAATAACCAGACGATAGAATCTAAAGAGAACAAGGGGGGAGGGGGGGATAGAGTAGAAAGAGTTTCAAGGAGGCTCCGCATAGACAGTGGCGCTCTTTCGAAGGACCATCGAGTTGAGGGAGAACATCTTTCTTTTCAACCACGCGTGTCCGAAGATGAAGAATGAGTAATGTCGGTGCTGCCGTAAAGGCCAGCCAAAGCGTAGTGATCGTATCCGCTAACATCCAGTTCATGTGAGTTGATATTTTCTTTATTATAAAGGAACATATTAGTTTCAATTCTCTTCTTTTAATCCCTTTACTTTATTTTTCCATTGACACGATTGTAGATATCTTTTATATAGAAGACACGCTACAACGAAAAATCTTAAGATATTTGAGAGCTAGCAGCGAGCTTTCCTCTTTACTTTGAGTTAAGAAGTTTCGTAGTTTTCTTTCCACTCTTTCTTTTTGAAATTATAAAGGGTGGTTGTATATGAAGGGCGAAATGGAGTATAAGCTTGTACAAACTAAAGAATTAGTTCTAAAAAACCACACACACCATTGTATTTTGAGACGTGTGGCATGAAACTTAATTTAACTAAGAGTCAATTAGCCGCAAGTCTTTTGACCAAAAGTAATTTCACCTAAAATTTTAAGTTAAAAACTTTGGTGATCTTCGGAATGTACCTACAGTTAGTTGCTTAATCTTAAAATATATATAACAAGTGATTTGAGATTTAACCAGTATATTGACATTGCTGAATGCGTTCTTCCTACTTATTAATATTGAATAATAAAATAAATATAACTTTATATTAAAATAAATATTTGATAAAAATCCTAGAAGCAAAATAATCATTAAAACAATATTAATTATCTATAATAATCTTTTTGGATTTATTTTTAGATTTTATTTACAACGGCGTATTCTGCATATGAACCCAATATCACAATTCTCTTATATAAAAAATTATTATGTATTCTTTTCACCAAAGTCTTGACCGCATATTTATGCTTAGGCCAAATAATTTAAACCAAAGGATACTAAGACAAATAAATTTATGCTAAATGATTTTAGGCCTCCTGATTTTCTGAAAAGTTAATTTTTAGGCAATCTGACTTTTGGGAACTTAACAAAGTCAACATTTTTTATTTGAAAGTCATGTAACATTACATTACATTATGTTACAATAGGACCCACCCCATGCTGACATTTACGCATAACTCTCTGTAATTCATACTACCCACTCCAATTATACCGACACTAATAGAATCCCTACAATAGTATTCTTCTTTATTGTAGTTCACGTAGTTTGGTACGACATAATAAAACAAATCTGAACAATGATATTCTCTCTACATAATCAATTTAAACATAATAAAACTGTTCGTGTACTTACCGATTGAATCTTCTGAAACTAGCAACCACCAAGACTGGCCTTCACCTATCATCCTAAATCGACAAGTAGGCCGAGCGAGCTACGATGTTCCAACAAGAAGAAGTCCACTCTGTCCTGTTCAACTAACACGTAATGGGCCGGCCAGTATTGGACACGACTAGAGAATGACTATTCACCTATTCACTTGCCCTCTAATGGTAGAGAGATGAACTACTTTCAAAACATCAGGTGATTAAAAACAGTTTTGGAAGTCGGATGGAGCCATGACAACAAATGGTCTACGTGATCATCCAAAGCTTCGATTAGACGTATTGACGTCACCGACCGTGTGTTCAATTCTCCCACCTTGATTCTATTGCGACGAAACCCACTATATATTGTGACGTGCGTGTATGCTAAAATTAAGTTACTATTTGATTTCAACGCTTGACCAAGGAACATTGTCCTGGACCTAGACAATGTGAGAACAAAACATTTATATATTCTTCAGATTCTTAACTATGGCGATTTATTTATTGGACTCTGTTTTAAAATTAACTCTTAGTGTCAACCATGTTAGGTGTTGTAAATTTTCTATTATTTAAATCTATTTATTTTTACCGGTTCGATAAATTTTATATGAGGCTCTATATTTTGTCTGTCGCCACTGGGGCACTAGAGTCTTTTCGAGTGTTAAACCTTTCAGATAGCCACAATTGTTAATTGATTTGGAGTTTGTAGCATGTCAATCAGGCAGATTGGACAGCTAAAATTAAATATCAATATTTTAATAATTTACGAAAGAATGAAACAATATTAACATATTTAAAATAGTAATCTAGCTCAAATTTTATTTTCTCTGACTAGATGCAGTCAAATAAAATTACGTATCTTCCTAAATTGAAACACGTGGTTGTTCAAAAAATTGTATTTTGATAAAACTGTAGCAGATATCATATAAGAGGATTAATATTATCTTATTTATGAGTAAAATACTTTAACGCATACCCTTTGCCATTGGATGATGTAGAATAAATTTACATACACTTGCCATGCTGTCTACAAGAAAATATAATAAAGTACATCTATATCACAAATTCTCATTAAAATAATAGCTGAGCCTAAATAATATAATCATACCAGATATATTTAAATAAAAGATGCTTTAGTATCTACTCGCCGTATTAATATGTTCTTGGATTCTCTTGCCATCCTGTTAGTAGAAAACATTCAAAAAACAACAGCATGGCGGCTTCAACACATGTTTTCACTTCCACTTCAGATGCGCCAAGAAGTCTAGAATGGACTCAATCCTGCGACCTGCTGCTGTCTGAGTTGCCAAGCGGAGTTTCTACGAACTTTACCTTCCCCTTACCCCGCAAGCTGTTCACCCTCCTTTGTTTCCCTTTCACCTTGCCTTCATCTGTCCTTCTCCTTGTCTATATTCCTGAGTTTATCACACTTTTGCTTTGTTCTGTTCGTATCAGATTTGGGACATATATAGGGCCACGCCCGGGTTCGCATAATACCCGTTCTACTACAACCCAGTGTCGAAGGAGGAACTTCTACACCGTCACGTGACGAAGAACAGCGCCGAACATGGAGTTTGTGTCGTCAGATCCACCGCTAACCTGGCCAGGAAATCGAGCCAGGAGTATTTAAGTATTATGAACTGACGTCGACAAGTCCTTATGACTTAGGGTTTAGTTTTGTTTAGAAAACTAGACAATGTAGAGTTTTTTATATATTTTTTCTGTCAAAGCATATTTTTGTTAATTTAAATGTCGAATGGATAGTTTATTCATTTCAAGCCTTGTTGACTACAAGATGGAAGTGTTTCTGTTAATTTGATTAAATATCGTGTCCTGGAGTCTGAAGGGCAAGTCTCCCCTTTTTGACTTAGTGTATCAGTTGTAGTTGCTATGTCCCTGTGTCCTTAAGATACAATCTTTACTTTATGAGCCATGGGCTGAGAAAGTAGTAATGTCTTAGCCATAGACTTGCAAAACTTCCACAAGTTCCATTAATCTATTTTGAGCAACTGTTTCTCATGACGCCGTATACGTCATGTGCATCTGTGTAATTTATAGATGGCTACAACCAGGCTGTCTGTCTTGTTTTCCATATCACAGTTGAGCTAATGGAAATTGATATCTTAGCTTGCCTTAGTACTCACGCTTCTCGTGCTGTATTAGCCTCGGTGTTCAAACCAGGGAGCTGCACTAGAGTCATAGTGGGGCCCGCGTAGATAATGCCCTATTTATTTTGCCTGTTATTTAGCGTCTATTGTTTTTTGGTTGCTCTTAGTGTGATTTCCATTAAAATTTAATGTACTATTGAATGCTCTGGCAGTACTGAAGGTGAAAGAGACCAGCCATAGTACTGTTTTGTTGACACCTGTTTATTAGCCATCGACCGTTGTTATCAACAGAGTTTACTGTCGCTTATCATTATCCGAAATGTTGAAAGGATATTATCTTAAGGCCCATTCAAGCAGACTGATCATAATTTATATGTGTATCTTGTTCAATAGCCTTTGTTAATAATTGTTTAGCTGTTTTCTCCTTTAGAAAACTTCTACCTGCTCACCCCTTGTAGCTACAGTCAAAACTTCACATTCCGCAAAGTAAAATTGTTTGCATCAAGCTTCAAAATACAACCTATAATATTATTGTAAACCTTAATCTTTGTTATTTCTGTTTTTTATTTAATAAATCTATTTATTGTTCAAACTTAATTCTTTTCAATTTAAATTGTGTATCCCTTGTAAAAGTTTACAAGTTGAACGAGTTAAATGTAAATTGTTTTGAAATTGTGGATACTAGTAATTATTTCGTAAACATTAAGGTAACGTTTCTTATTTGCATTTTGAAATATAATTTAATGTAAGGTAATTTTCTGATCATTTTGATTACTTATGAAATTAAATAATTTTAGTAATTTTTCTAATCTTTTTCTATGGTTTGCTTCTAATATGATATTTTTATTATTATTTACTAGTAAGGTTATTGTTTTCATTTCCTAATATTGTGTCAGGATCAGTTACTCCCGGAGGAGTTTGACTAAAGTCTGTTAGCCAAACTCTCGCGTAATTTAAAGTTTCTTATAGAAAGTTACATGTAAAGCTAACGTTTTTGAAGTCTTTATTCTTAGGTATGAAAAATACACTTTGGTAACATTTTGAAGGTGCCCATTAGGCCCTTATTTAATCTTTTTGTATTATCCTGGTGGACATTTATTTATTTGATTTATTGTACTAAATTCAACGTTACGGGTTGTTCGGTCTCTTCAAGACTGACCCATTTGAATATTGAATATATTACGAGTTTTATAACTCTCTCTTAAGTTATCTGCGTGAATTAAAGATATGAAGTTACTATCTATTTGTTTGGTTTTCAACATATCTCAGTTTGATTAATGAGTCCATGTAAAGTTTTCTGCTCTATTGTTATTGTTTTGAATAAACCGTTTATATTGTTTCTTTTAAATATTGCTAATAATTTCCCTTTCCACTTGTTCCATAGCTTACGCCCGCTCCCTTTCATCTTATTCATGGTCGTAAATAAAAGGTAACAGAGTGGGTTGCAACAGTCATTTTAGGCCAAATAAACATTGGCCTTCTGTCTTTTGGTGACATTAATTTTTAGGTTAAATAGTTTTAGACCAAAATACTTTAGGTCAAATGATTTCGGGCCAAACATTTTCAGGCCAAAAGAATTTTGTTTTCAATATTTTAAGCCAAGTTTTCTTTTAACCCTAACGTTGCTTCTCCGAACCTTTTTAATGTAACTGACATAGCGATTAAGCCTTCCTAATGAGATTAACATACGCGTCAACCTTCATGATGTAACAAAGATAGCGAGTCAGCCTTCAAAATGGAACAAACTTAACAATCTGCAAACAGTTTTAAAAAGTGATTATAATCTCAATGGTAATAATATAAAGTAACATTTTTATTTTACAATAATTAGTTAGAGACAGTATACCATAACGGTGACCTGGTGTTCTAGTGTTAAGGTGTCAGACTTCTGTGCTGGCGGCCGGGGTTCAATCCTCGGTCCCGGCACAGATTTATCTGATTTCCAAACCCTTCCTTCACCTCTGACAAGACGTGTATTAATCACAACTTGTGAATGTGAGGAATGCCAGGTCTCCACCGTGGTTCGGATTCCACGTTAAACTGTAGATCCTTTATTTCATCTCACATTCACCTTTCCATTGCACATTAGTGTAAGTGCGTATAATCCGAACGTTTAGTAAGACGTGGTGCTAATAATAATAATAGTATACCATAACAATGTAATTTATATCAATTATATAGCTAATTAAATAACTGGGCCTGTTCTCCTACAGCAAGTTTTTCAATAATGAAAACTAGAGTAGTTGTACGGCCAGATAGGCGAGCGAGCGACTAAAAAATAAATAGAACACATTGGCTCTAATAAGAGGTGGCCAGACTGGAGCTTACTTGTATGCTGGTCCAATGAGTGCTAGGAAAACTTCTCAATTTGACATAATATTTGACTTAATTTATAATTATCAATGGGTTAGGCACAATTGCTACTAATGGCCTAATTTAATTTGCAAAACCATAAATTATATATTTAAATATTTGTAAAACTGATATGTTAAAATACTTAAATATTATAATCAAAGTAGGCCTTTAAAAATAAGAATCACCATTAACGTGGAGAGAGGATGAGAAAACAAAATAATACATCACTTGTCAAAAACCACCCTCAGTTCACTGAGCCAAGATTCGAACCTTTGCCTCTTCGTCAGCAACTATCGAGAGCAAGGTTATATTTATAGGAAGTGTTAAAGAAGAATATAGAACAATTTTGAAAAAAAACCACCCTTAGTTGGCTACACCCGACCGAGATTCAAACCTTGATCTCCCCCTCATCGACAGTCTACTCTAGTGCGGAGTAACGCTTTATAATATGCGGCCACTGAGGTGGGTGAAAATTATTATTAATAAAAGTGTAAGCATGCATAGAATGCTTAGAATAATGGCTTATTGAAGGAGTTTTATAAATTCATAGCACACACAGCCCATTCTATATTTAAAAATACTTTAAAGTGCTTCAAGAGGGATTTAATGTTTAGAGAATGTTGTGGTACTTAACCATAATACAAGCCATATATACCCCTGAAACAAACATTCTGGTTACGACCATAGGTCGATGGTAGAAGAAAGAACCAAGATCTCATCAGTTGAGTAGAGGTTGGCTTTAAGCATCGAGTCCACATTTTTCTGAAGAGGGTCTTAACAGAGGTCAGTCCATCCCAGGTCACGGAAACACCCTGCATTGTTGTAGATAACAAGGGAATACTGATGGTACAGGTGTGATTCACCTTGTACGTGGTCAAGAAGAGTTACTTACTGCGGACTCCACCCACTATTGTTACACCTTATTGGATACTCACACACACACCATTATTGACTGAAGACTTTCTCAACATTTTCGGTAGGGTATGTTTCTACTACTAGACTGATTGTTGTCTTGGGCCATTGTAAGTAGATATTAGTCCATGTTTATGAAGCTTGGCCTATTTAGCCAACAAGTTAGTATACAATTAGTTTTGTTTGATTAAATAATATTTGGATTACAAGAACCAATATTTTATTTTTACATAAAATTCTACCCTCTTTTTCCAGGCTAGTTCTTATAATTTTAACTAATTTTCTATTAAACTAAGCTATTAGCCTTCTAATCTGTTTTAGTATTGTTGGTGTTGTACCCTGTTCGTCCATCTGTAAATATTATATTAAATGTCTCAGAATAAATTATAGTGAAATAAGATGTTTCAAATACCAATAAACCAAAAGTGGAAGAAAAAAATATTTTTTTTTAGGGATTTTTCTTGTACCTCTTCCTCTTTCCTTACTCTATAAATGTTTGAAAATTGTTTGTCACTAAAAGCTACTTTGTTTGGTCCTCCTCATTCCTAATTTTTGAAAATTACATTGTTTTAATAAGCTATTTGAAATTGTATTCTTATGCAACAATTTTCAAATTGAATACGTCATTTGGAGTTTGGTTCAAGTCATCTTTAAGCTTCATATTCTATAACAACAGAGGATTTGAAATATACCTAAGAGTGAGGAGGACAATTTATTCCAGGAGGATGGAGCAGATTCTTCCCTGGAAGGAAAATGCCCCCTGTGTTCCCCCTAGTTACACCACCACTTGTCTTACTACCCGTTCTGATAATACGCATAGCATGGTACTTTCTAACAAGGTTTTACGACAACATAGTACAGTACATCAGATGCTGCAAGACTATTTTTAATATAGCACATTTTAATACGACTACAACAATAATTTCTTGGGATGAATATTTTAACATTCCTACAATCTGTAATATTGTATTTTATTTCTTTTTATTAGTAATTTTTCTTAACATTTTGAGTAAAATACGTCAGAAAATTCAACAGAAAATATATGTGTTCAGTATGCATGTGGAGCAGTTAGTTTTCTACGTGTATAAAGCCAAACGGCTCAGCCAATACTATTTTTTTTTTCGAATATCCTCTATTATTTACGGCTGTATGTAAATAATAAGACAATATTCGGATTTAAGATCAATAAACGGGAACATATCAAAGAGGTTTAAAGGAATGCAAAGATTAAATTCTTACAGTTGCAAATAAACACAAGATTTGAGACGAGAAATGTAAAAGTTCAAACAACTGGCGCCTCAAACTCGAGATCACAATACAAACTGACACAACGAATTTATGAGATTAATATAAAATTATGATACATCTATTTATAAATTTAAAAAACAGAGTCGATGTTTATGGTAATTACTACTTCAATAACAAGGGTGTATAGAAGACTACTGCGCATACTGTGTCCTAGCACTTAATATTTTGTTTGAGTGTGTGTCTACAAAACCCAACTTAACTCTCGCTTCTGTGTGATCATCAGCATCATCAACTGTTTTTATTGTAATACTTAGGACGATATTACATTAAATACAATTTCAAGATATACTAGGAAAACGTATATATAATAGTAAGAAAATAATATCAACGAGGTGACCTGGTGGTCAAGGGGTAAGGTGTCAGACTTCTGAGCTGGCGGCCGGAGTTCAATCCTCGGTCCCGGCAAAGATTTATTTGATTACCAAACCCTTCCTTCACCTCTGACAAGACATCTTGTGAATGTGGGGAATGCCAGGCCTCCACCGTGGTTCGGATTCCACGTTAAACTGTAGGTCCTCCATTTCATCTCACAATCACCTTACCATTACACATTAGCGTAAGTGCGTATAACCCGAATGGGTAGTAAGACACGGTGCTAATAATAATAATAATAATAATAATAATAATAATCAACGACATGCATCTTCTATGAGCTAATGGCACACACCCTTGTCTACTTTCCCTCAAGGTCGCAGAATATTTTAGTAAATATGTTAAAATACCCTCAGGTTTAAATTGAAAGAAAGTATATAAATAATAGCTTCACCATATTAAATGCCGAGAGTAGGTTTTTTTGGATATTACGAGGTTCAAACTCCCATCTCAAATACTGTACTTAAAAAAAAAATAGAATATAATTATTTAGTGTTGGAACCACAATAAAGATAAAGTACAAAACGATTCTTATAATTAGTAGCCACGATATGATGATTAAGTGTATTATTGTTCTTGAGGCACTTATCAAGTTAAGACTTATTAACTCCTGGGACCGCGTGAAATTTCACCCTTTGTTTGAACTATATAACTCTGAAATTACTGGGACTCGAACTGGAGTGTTTCCAGAGCGTGTCTTTAACCGCACCATATAGCTGGTGATGAGAAACAAATTTATTTTAAACATATCCATTTATTGGCTACAAACAAGGCTAATATTAATACCATTCATTTATAAGACATTAAAAAAACTGGCTTTCATATATAGTTAAAATCTAATTAGCATATAATGGTTCGTTAAAGTTTTCAAACTATTAATACTTTTTATTACAGTTTTCTTAAGATTTTATTTACGATCTAAATAGTAATACATAAATTTTGCATTGTTAATAGATCCAAGCCACTTGAATATATTATCATATATGCAAACTAAACAATTTTTATATATTATATTACAAAACTCTTCCTCTTTTGTCCCTAAAAAGTCCAAATATATTATAAATGCATTTAATAGTCAAGCGTCAAACCAGTCCATGACATTTGGCAGCTAGAGGTTTGTGTCCTTTAAAATTTCCTCCTTCGTACGACCCTGCAAAGCTGTATATGGTAGGTGATACGGGGTTAGATTGCTTTTAAAATAACAGAACTACTATTGAAATATTATCAAAATAAAGTTACACACATACATATATATATATATATATATATTCAACGTGTATCTAAAAAATTGCATCAAACTTTGGCAGGCTATTCCTTGGGTGAAAATAGAATAATTCCCATCAGAAACCTAGGGTCCATCTTGAATATTAAGGGTGGTATACACCCCTAAACACAGAGCTAAAAACTACTATTGTGTGAAATATTATGAAAACTTATTAAGGTATTACAATAAATCTTTGTAAACTACTTATTGAAACCTTGATCATTAATAAACTAAATGTGCTGTTGCCGTTACCCACCTCCATCATGTAAAAAAGGGGGGGGGTTGTAACACTTTATCCTGCAATAAAATATGACAGAGTAAGTATTACTAACCTTGATTTAAGATTACAAAACAAGGATTAAAAATTAGCAAAAAAAGGTGCCTTGGAGAAACTGTTTAGCTTTTTCCGTTTTCGAGATAATCACACAAGTTTGAGCTCAGAGACAAGTGTAAATTCCTGCCAGGTTTGCAACCAGAATCGCAGTGTTGCTTCGCACTGCAGTCGTTTAACCATTTTTACCTGCACGTGTGACTATGTATCACGTAAATTTGGCAAACAAGGCTGGTTTGTGTGTAATTATGGAGAGACTCAGATACTTTTCCTTCTTCATAAGCTCCGATGTGTTGCTATTTATCACATTAATAAGTTATTCTTACACAGTTCACACTTGGGTGGGATTTTAATCATTACACTCGCTGGAGTATTGAAAGCTAAATCAAGAAATACTAACCATAGTTCTTGTATGTTTTAATTCCTAGCTTCAAAGCAGATTCATAGCAAGTGTTCAAAATAGTGGCCCCTAACATCATTGCAATATCAATGACTGGCGTAATCTTTCGAAAACCCGTGGTGTTTCTTAAACCTTATCACATGCAGCACCTAGCCTGGCTAACAGGTCTTCCTCGGATTCAATGGCTGTCTCGTACACCAAAGCTTTGAAAAAGACCCACAGAAAGAAGTCTAACGGATCAAGGTAAGGAGAGCGTGGTGGCTACGCAACAGCTATACTGGTTGCCTACCTGGCAGGAATTAACACTTGTCTTTGAAATAAAACATGCATGATTATCTCGGA
>JBCFYV010007376.1:0-37538 GCA_039000515.1 Timema cristinae | reverse complement strand
AATTCAGGCCCTTTTAAAGATAATTTTTTCCTTAAAATTTTAATTTTTTTCATTTAAATATTTTCGTTATATCGACTATTTGTACCAGATCTAAAGTCCATTATGTATTATTAATGTCGGAAACATTTTGTGCTTTCATTTCTAAGAACAAAATCATTTCCTTTCTCAAATCAAAGAAACTTGTCAACATCTTTGACAAGATAGCCAACGAATGTCTGTGTAGTTAGGCAAATATTCACTATCATAGCCCGACCGGAAAATAGGGTTGCAAATTATCGATGTTTCAAACGATGGTCTCGAAAAAAAATTGGTTATTCCTACAACTCGTTTAAAAACCTCACTCATTTTTATAACTTTGCAACATAACTCTCCTGATGAATAACACATTGAAATTTGGAATCGTACGATCAGTTGTGAAATTCAATTTTCCTACAACACTTTGAAACCTAACATTGCTGGTGCACCATTGGTCACTAAACACTAAAGTTTATCAGTAGCAGTTCATATTTTTGTAACAGTATTTCTACTTCACAAAAAAAGTTTTCACCGTTAGTGTTTCCGAGCATGGGAACAAATTATAAGAGTTTTTCAGCAAAAACTAAATTTGAGCCCACAAACTCAGATAAATATTTCAAGTTGCACACTATTTAGGAATCTGTGATTTTATAACATTAGCGTGGACTGCTAATATGAGAGTGTTACTACCCGCCCCTAAACAAGCTACTATTCATAGACATCCTGTAATAGAAATACCAATAGAACCAGCCAGCCAGCCTTTTAAAATACTACACCAAATTATCTTAAACTCATTGACTTCCAGCATTATTAAACACACGATCTACTATATCATATATGGGTCTCTACTCACGGTAAAATCCGCCTGCAGTAGAGCAACTTTGCATGCCCAGCCTGTTCACCACAAATGCTAGAACGAGGAGAAGTTCAAAACACGCTACAAATGGTGCGGCACCTGATGTTCCAACGGAGAAAGCCAGTAATGTTCTGATTGGCCAGTACTGTACTATTCGAAGATCACTCATATGCTTGGAAAGCCTGGATTGGCGTACGTGATCAAACAAGCATAGCTCTACTACTGCTCACTTGTGTCTTGGAGTTCGTGTTTGGGAAGGAGTTTGAATGCAGCGGCTGGTGATCAAGACAACAAGAACCTGGCTACGTTACGAAAACAACGTAGCCTTTCAACCTGATGTTTGCGAGTGACGTAATAACAAAGGAAAATTCCCACCTTCCCACCCTGCAAATAGACCTATATAACGAGGGACCCCAGACAATATTGAAAATTATTACATTCGCCACTTCCACAAGAAGTCCTGTTCAGGACTAGACATTTTCTAGCCAGGATGTCTTATAATAATTTCTTTGTTTGAAACCTATAAATTATATATTGCTGCGATAGTTTTATTTGTGAATACTTTGGTTTAGCCCTGTTATGGAACTCTGTCAGTAAGGCATTGGTATTGTTTTGCAAAAGCTATTATTTTTAAACGAAATTCTGTTATGGAGCACTTAATGTTTCCTGTTGCCTCTTGGGTGCTAGCATCTTTGTATTTTCTTGGTTTAATTAGGTAGCCCCATTTTGGTTCTTTATTTTATCCTTGCAATATTTAGGTTAAATATAAAATTTTTGCTTTTGTGGCTCTCAGTAATTTAAATTCTTTAAATTGATGTTTCTTTTGTTTGTTAGTTTGTAGACTTCTCTACTTTGAAGTAAATGTTAAAGTAATTTATTTTTGTTGATTAATATAGTTTTGACTTTAATATTCGCAGATTAAATTTAGCAAAATTACTAGTTCTTTAAGTAACTTTGATTTTACTTTTTTTATATTAAATATTTAAACGTGGGAATTTTGTTTAATTCTTAAAAGTGACCAGGGTAATGGCCCCGAAAATTTTGATTTTAGTGGGGAAGTAAAACCCTTAGTGCTTTAATTAAATATCTGGTGCGATTTTTAAATTTAAATTTTCCCTAGATTTAAAACTATTTTGTCTGTATTCATTGATGTGAATCTAAGCGTTATAAACTATTTAAAAGAGGCTCATTAAGATTTTTGCAATTTTTGTAAATGTAAAATTTTAAATTTTGATCTTAATTTTGTTTGATCTTAGTTCACTGTGGTAAATTTTATAAGCTTGTATATCATTTAAAAAATTTTTATTTTAATAATATCATACTATTTTTTTAATTTCATTGGTTTCTTCTAGACAAGTTTATTTCATATAATTATAAAAACTTTTGAAACCAACTGCGTATGTAATCAATTGCTAAATTTATTTGTTTTTTCAACCACACTTCAATAAGACCTGTAAGCCTTGCAACTGTAAATAGAGTGAAAGTGGGGCGGTAAACTTTCATCGATAGCTATGGAGAAAGTTTCAAACAATTAGAAATGTAGTATAATTGACTTCTCAAATCATTTGCAATATCAGTTCTGGGTTTAGCCCCTGTGTTTTGTGTGTAAAAATTTTTTTGTTTGGGTTTTGTAACGGAAAACCGGGTTTTTTCCCCTTTAAAAAACGTGAAAAGAGAACGAAAAATTTGGTTAGTTCCTGCTAATCAAAAAAAATTAAAACAAAAATTTTCCCAAATGTAAATGCTTCGCTAATAATAATCTCTTTTTTTTACATACCCCTTTCGCCGACTCGCCCTGTAACCTAAATCCCCAATTCGTTTGGACCCCACCCTTTAGAAGATAATTTACCGATCACCACTGCTGGGAATAACTCCGCGTTCGACCACAACCCCCAAACCAATTTACCGCCCCAAAAAAAACCCCTTTGGCCCGCGCGGGTCGTCCTTCTAGAAGGTTGGGGGTTCCCCCTTCGCTTCGTACGGGCCAAAACCCTATAATTCCCCCTAACTCCCGGGAAGGGGAGCACAAAAAAACCCCAGAAACCCAATCGCGAAAACCCATGGTCTAACGCAGGCCCTTTAAAAAGCGCGCATTCCCAGCCCAAAAATCTGTCTTTAAAAGTAAACCGTGGCCTTACATCCTGGGGGAATGGTTTCGCTAAACCCCGGAGGATGTCGAAGGACTTAACAACTACGAGGATAAATATGACGAGTGGACTCCAGATTAAAATTTTTTATTTTTAGGGTGGCCCTACGCCCTGCGAGGATGGATAGAAGTACTTTTAGTGGGGATTAAAAAATTTGGGGAAACTGTCCGTGTCTATTTGTGAAACACTGATTTGGTTTACCGTTGGGGCTAGTTATATAATATTTAATGTTGAGTCTCCCTAGGCCAGGAGAACAACTGCAATCGTACAATTGCGGTGTAGCGCGCTTCCTCAGCAGACTTCGAGAACTGGTGAATCCCGCCCCGCGGGAGGTAAAACCACACATATGTGTCCATTGATGTATCTATTTAAGGATAGCTTTGTCTAGGCAGATAGATTGTTAGCTATATTGAGGATCGAGGATTAGTACCTAATTAGGTTCACCATGGCCTATCCCAATGTTGTGGATTTGGAGGGTTCTACACTGTGGCCCGCTCGATGCTTTTCATGAAATGTCCCGTGGTAATAGAGGTTGTCATTGTTATCGCTAACTCTCACTTTGCGAAGTACACAGCTAGTGGGGGTGGGTAACCGTCTTGCCCTTCAGGCATCGCTGCAGTTGTTACATAATTCAATTGTTATGAATTCTTTTGTGGTGTTGCTCACACCTGCGGGTCTCACCCAGTGGCGGACGACGGCTCAATCCCCAGATTGGTCCGTGGACCATTCTGTGTAACCGCCCTCCTTATTCCTCAAAAATAGAGTAAAGGCATGCGCACATTACACAAAAGCAAAATAAAATCAATATACAGCCATAACAAATGATAATAGCAGAGAGAGCTGACAGGACTGCATAAAAAATGAATAGGCCTTTCCTCTCTGATTTATACCACGATTGTGCTTCCATGAACTCACCTTAATCTATCATTAAGACACGCACTGTTGGTACAAACATGAGCGAATGGAAGGAGAGGTCGCAAACAAAAAAAAAAGAATCTTAAAGATATAACGTCATTTACACCTTAAGAATGTAGTAAAATAAAAAGGTGCATGTGCGAGTATGAAGAAATGTATTTATTATAAAAGATAACATTAGATATATGCACAAATGTAAGTAACAACAAATGAATAAAATAGCTAATATTTTTAAATAGATACTATGTAGAAAGATTGGGTAATGCCCCTATCGATAATACATGCGCTATCATAACAACATAGGGTTTATGCACCAATAGACAAAATAACAGTCTTGTCAAAAACAACATAAGGTTATTTCCTATAAAATACATGTTTGCATAACGACATAGGTTATGCCCATAATAAACAGATTGTCATAACAACATAGGTTATATGCCCATAGATAATACAGCTGTCGTAACAAACATAGGTTATGCTCTTGACAATACAGTTGTCATAACAACATAGGTTATGCCCATAAAATACCGATTGTCCATAACCCAAGTTATATATCGACCTAAAGATTATTACCAGCTTCTTAAATCCATGGCCCCTTATGGGACTCGTGCGCAATCCGCAATACAATGATTACAACATCTAGCCACCACAGCCAACCATGCCGCAACAAACAATAGCGAAGTTGTATAACTAACTTGAAAATATTATTGGCAATCAAAGTATTACCACATAACAAAGAGAGATCCTCCATTATTAAATAAATATAACAATAAATACCAAAAACTACAGCCGTACGGGCTATATACAATGTCCCACATTAACGTAGGCAGCACTCTTAACCGTAGATTTGAGAGTGACATTACAACAAAGTGTAAGTTCACCTAAAATGACTCTTATTTGATGATCCAGAAGAGGCAAAAAAGGGATTCTCAACAAATATTACCTTACATTAATAGTTTAGAATAATTTATCCTTATGCGTGGGCAGAACCTTCCTCGTGAACTATCATATTTTACAAAAGACAATATTATAATGGTAATCACCAAAAAGAAATAAGTACTGTCCCAAAGTTCAATTTTTGAATCGTACATACAGCCGAAATAAGAATATGTACCCAGCATATATTTCATTTAAATGAATAATAATAAGTTCGAAAGATAATTTTGATTGTGTACAGGCCCGAAATAGAATTATACATAACCTTAGGACATCCTGTCCTAGCGTGTTTGTCGTAATGGACACAGTTGAATCAAGAAAAGTATTCTTACACCAACAAACAGAACCCGGATATATAAGCCGTTATTCTCTGAGGGTAGGGAACATACGGGAAAACAAAAGAACATCAAAGAAAAAACCACACAACGGAACAGATGAAGGGGTCGAGTTACCAAAGGAAAACAACTAGATCATGAGGAGGGCGCGTAGAACGTCACGAGTGTCTATCACGAGGATTATTCCCTTGCTGCAACTGGCGTTACCTCACGCTCAATATTGACCACACCTTTCACTCGATATAGTCTTGTTCTCACACTGGTGCCAGAAAAAGTGCTCGCGAACAGGAAGTTGATTCAACGAAGTCGAGACAACCTAGCCGAGAAACGGAGATATCACACTTCTTGGTGAGATACAATGTATTGTTTTTTCTATGTAGTTGGTCAAATAGTGTCCATTCGCTAGTATCATCTTTCATTCTTAATGTAACGTTTGATAGAGTCAAATCCAACGCGTTACACGTGAATATGCGACCAAAGAAAACTGTTTTTGTAACACTAAGCAGGATAGTATAAAGTATCGAGATCACCTCTTGTATAGCTAAAACCATAACTAGTGCCGAGTAACGCACTTACCTGCCTGCAAGGCCAACTTTGACATGTAAATAAAGAAAGAGTACACCACGTTGTGGCATGTGTTATTATCTCGCGCGTTCTAAACGATCTGAAAGAAATCTCGCCCCCATGTGGCCAATACTTAGGCAAGCCTTCCACACTTGCGTTACACTCATTGTTATTTAACCACTCAAAGACAACGTACTTACATGAGATAACATAAGTGCAATATGTCAAAATATTCTGTTTTAACAGTATTACAGTATCATTAGAAATTCATTGATCCTATTCTTCTCTTGTTCTCATTACTTGTATAACATAGTATATGTTCAGACGCACCGTACC
This sequence comes from Timema cristinae, assembly GCA_039000515.1. Lineage (NCBI taxonomy): Eukaryota > Metazoa > Arthropoda > Insecta > Phasmatodea > Timematidae > Timema > Timema cristinae. The sequence goes on along the minus strand of JBCFYV010007376.1, from coordinate 31,434 downwards.
AGACTGTGCAGACTGTCGCAACTAATAAGCACATCTCAATAGATACTATTAGTCTATTCTTGTTACCAAATTTTACGAAAATATTATATTTTTTAGACTAATACTTCTGTTCGCCATTGTTGCACGCATTGTTCTACCCCCATGGCTGACAAGATTCACTGTCGTGAGCGGAGAAGAGCTCCAAGTTGCAGAGGGATCCACGGCTTGGGTAGGACATTTTTCTCTCTCACACGAGCGCAAGCTGATGGGCAAGCAAAAAAAAAAAAAGAGTCTGTGGTCGTTCTCCCACACGACGCCGAGTTGAGTGAGCTCTACGAGTAGCCCTGAAAGTCTTATTGCCTCAGCCCTTACCTCCCAAGATGGCCACCCCACTAATCAATACGCTATTAAGTCAAGTTGACAATTTAGACCGTAATTTACCGTAATGATCGCGAGCAATGTACCTATCTCACGGATACTAATGCAATTTCTGAAAAAAACTAAAACGACGGTTATTGACGAAGTTATTAAAAAGATTCCGAGTTGTGATAGTCCAACTTTTGAAAAATTTGTTTGAATTTCTTGGTTGTGAAAAACATAAGTCAAATTATTGTGCCAGTTCACAAACAATATTAGTGTAATAGTTCGAATTTCTTATCCATGTAAGCTTTAGCAAAACTAGTCTGGGTATGTCTAACCCAAACTATAGTAGAATGTTTGAATCATTAACTTGTCGTGGGCGAGAATTGCTAGCGAAAATAATCTTGAATTCGCTATATCCCTCTTAGAGCTAGAGTACACATTAAAGAATCTACATATATTAATAATTTCACAGTTTCCCTAACGTATCGTCATTATAGAAACTTTTCTATGTATTTCTATTATCGGACAAGGCGGCGGGTGTGTTATGATGTTAAATCATTGAAGAATAAGTAAACTTGTGGCCACAATTATAGAGAATATTCACCCTATAACAGAGCGCCAATTTTTTGCTTTTGCTTTCACAACCCATATCAATGGCGGAGATTATGCCACAACGTTGGCTTCTCAAATCGAGAATACGATGTTAAGCCGAGCAGAGAAAGTCCAACGCTAACCCCCCCTTCTATGTCTCAAATGTAAATGAAAATTCTACCTCACCTAACAGCTAGGTAATCTATGGTCACCGCCACCGAGACCAGGCCGTGTCATTAACTCTAAAGAAATCAATAAATATAAACCAATGATAGCTGAAAAACACCGTAAATCTAAATACCACACCATCACACAGCAACATCAAAGTGCTTTAATTGTGGATAACAATGGCCAATATTAAAGTCATCTGTCCGTGCAAAAAGAACTATACTTATGACGCGCGCCACAACAGAACATGGCATGGACGGACAACGCCTTCTTCAATCCATGTACTCATCCTCCCGTACCTTTGATTCAGATAATAATTAATGGCAGGCAGTATTAATCTTAATTGTATAAAACCGGTGCGAAGCTGCTTCTTTTATAAAAAAGATCTCCCTCGACACCATATCTAATGGGTCATACCCCAATTACACCCAGTTCTGTCTTTTACCTAGCTAACATTTTGCTATTGCAAATAAAAAGTCTATCTCCGTTACTGAGAACAGATATTTCTCTCAAATAAAAATTGCATGCAGATTTCTTGGAAACATTTTCTCTCTCTAGTATTAGACAACCATCCCTATAATGTAATCTTAGGAATATAGCGATTTCTTAGCAAAATCTCAACGTTTGAGTTGACCTTAAAGGAAGGATGTTTGTGTTTTCAAATTTTGTCCCCAACATTAAAAAAATAATGTTTGAACAAGGACCAATTAAATCCGAGCTGCTCTTACTCTGACTCTGAATACTATCAATAGCTTATCTCCCCGACTACTTTCAAAGAACTTTCCTGACTTCATCACTACCAAAACCTGGGGAAGTGTTGACAATCATGCATATGAAAACTTACCATTAGGGCTAATTCACAGTAGCACGTTAGATCCCACCCCTTAGATTTCGTGTCCCCCCCCTCAAATTAACTCGATTTCCAGAAATTTAGTTAATGAGCTTATCGACAAAGAGGTAATCAGACCTTCTGCGTTAGATCCTCCTTTCGTTAGTCCAAGCCTTTCATCATTTCCCAAAAAAGACTGAGGCCACCTGATTAATAGATCGATTATCGTATAATTAATTAAACAGATAGTATTTGACCCCATAGTCACTGCCACGATTGAAAGTGCATTTCAGCATATTAGGTGGGAGCGAAGGCCTTATATGCGCCTCAACGCTAGTTTTCACCAATGCGCCCTCGCTGAAAACTTAAACAATAATACTAGGCCTTTGTTACCCTCCCCTGGGCTGTTTTGAGTTTCAATAGGGTAAGCCCTTTATGTATAAAAGTTTGGAGGCCCGCGCAAGCGCGTTCTTGATAGTATACAGTTATCTAGTCAAATTATTTTCGTCCTTCCGAACTATCTATGACGACATCTGTACAACTACAAGTCATGTCTATATCTGAGCATAAAGAAACATGTAGGCTAGATCCTAGAACGCATTGAGACAGGCAGGTCGCACGGTTAACCCGATAAAGTCTTACTTCTGGTGTACCAATTGTTTCACTTAAGTACATAGGACACGTTAGTATGGCATGAATTGAGAGTTCTGGCTTCACGTTTCTCACACAAGGTTAAACATTGATCCACCACACACAGAATGTTGCGTGGATCTCTTCTCCTCCCGGTAGGTGGATCACTATATGTACCAGGGGGGGGAGCGGCTGGGGGGGGGGGAGGGGAAACACCCGAAATCAAGATATTACCTGTTAAACATCCCGAGGCACGACAACACTATCCAGTCATGAGAACCTTGAACAAGTTTGTAACACTACGTCTCCCCGGCATTTAAACATCGCGTGACCATATAGTCCGTTTTCTGTATGAAGAGAATAATTGACAGTATACGAAAAAGTTATAGATCATTTTTTAGAATACATGGAACGACCCCTAGATAGTATTTTATCGCAAACTTGAGTGGATCACTAAAAATTCGAGCCGAGAGGGACACCGACGTCCCCAACTACACGAAACAAGATATTACCTGTCAACATCTGTGACATGTATGATTGCAGATCATTTGCGTGCGAGCGGAAAACAAATATCTTGAGAGGAAGAAGGCGGGTGGACAAACCAGATGTTTCTCAAATAGTTCACATCTTATACATTGAGACATACAACTTTTGAATCAACTAAAATTATTATAATTATGACTTACGTATTAAGGCTGTTACTCTGTTTAACCGGTTAATAAAACGATCAATCCCAGGAGGCACTGCGAGGAAGCGAGTAACGTCACCTGCCCCAACTATAACTAATTTTAACTAAACTATTTAATTTTCGATAAAAGCCAATGCTGGTTTCCCCTGATGAAATCAGGCTATGAAACTCTAAAGCACTCGAGCTTTTTACATAATAAAATATTTATTACAAAGGTTAATACACAAAGTTACTTTTCAAATACTTAAACATAAATGGTAATTTAATTTCTTATGTCTCCATTCTGGGAGCACAAAAGTCATACTTTGTTATGCGGGGGCGGAACCCCGTATGCAAGAGTGTCGCATCCATTATCAAAATAAAAGCGACTTTCAATACTCCTGAGTTGGAAAGTGCAAGTTTATTCAACAGAGATCCTGTACAATTGATGTTTCTCACTTTCTCTATCAAGACATATTTGGCGTAAGTGTAAAATCCCTGCTTTAAAACACTTTTTATAATCTACCCACAGCTTAATTTTATTTTCTTTTTGAGAGTTGTTTCTTGATAACGCCCTTTACCAAGCTTTTCTTTTCTCACTCAAAGATCTCTCCTTTTTATGGAGTAAATTTCGGGTTCCGAAGTCCCACGAAACTCCACTCGAATAACACTCTCCATTCATCTCATCCTCATTTATACCCAGAGCTTTTTTATTGCAGCACAAAAAACTTGTGTGAAAAAAATGTGTTTCTGGATAATCCTGAAGTGTCGAATCCGAGGTCCTATATATCAAACATATCCGCATACACATTTTCCTGTTTCAGATCGTAGCTAGGGAGTGCTGTTCTGTGAATAAAAGCTTCTTGCATTTTGTCCATATTATCCATCTCCTACATAATTATAATAAAGTTATACATGAAACCTGCTTATATCTTAAGATTGCGCAAAGGCCTCTAGATAGGCTTAATCAAAAGTAGGCTTATTTTATCTCCATGTGAACCCCACTAACTCATCCGTGAAGATTGTAATAAGCAATAAATGCTGTTGAAGCAATACGGTCTTCTTTAGAGCTTCCTTTCATTATTTAGTATTTGTACATTCACACGATGTCGTTTGATTTTCCCATCGGATCTTCCCTGAAATCACCGCATTGTTACCTGAGTTTACAAAAAAAATGTCCTTTTCAAAATCCATTTAATTGCTTTCTTTTTCTGTCGGATTATTAAAAAACAAATACCGTGCATCAACCAAGCACTCTGATGAAAGTGTCAGACTCGGTGTATCTTGTTGAAAGCTTCATACCAAGGAAATTATACAGTTTCAAAATTACGGTAGGTACCAACATAATTTTGATTTTACTGTTTAGGTTGGGTGCACTAGCTTTTCTGTATTTCCTCCCCGCCGTGGAGAGTTCTAGCTATGGATTGTATATACTTAGAGAATGGGGATAACATCCTCAGTGAGTAACGTATAACATTTTTCATGAGCAGAGGATAGCGTCACTGTGCTCGAGTCATGAATTTCTTACTACCAGGTACACTAGATCCACTTCTAATCTAAATAGCCCAACAGTGCTTATCATACAGACAACTGAAATTATATAGAGAGTCTCCTGCTTATTTCAGGTTCTTGTTCAACCACCTAACAAATTACTCTTGAAGGAATGACAATCAGACATAAAAACAGGTTCGATATAGGTTATTACAATCCCATATGTGATATACTTCACCTCCATTTCAGGGTATAAAATCCAACATATCGGGGTTGTGTTTCTTCAGAATAGCATATTAGAAATCATAGAAACCCACAACCACGTATCTCACTTCTTTTCAATGAATAAATATAGACATTTCAATAAGTCAGACAATAGCTCCCAACTCACAACATGGTCAACTTTAAAAATAGCAGCCCATAAGCAGTCCCAGGGCTTGTGCAAAAATGTATACAGTCTAATTTATAATACCAAATCAATAAAGAGCGGAAAGGTATTCTCGGCGAAGAACGTCTGCCTAAAAGTAAACATACACTATAACAAACGTAAATAACAAAATTTGATAATCTTTCCCATAGTATTCATATTCAAGGTTTTCCCACACAGATTTACACGGACGTAGTCACTTTCACTGAAATATGTTCTTGTTGTCTCTGATTATAGACATGCAGATATTTGTGGTAAATTGGACTATCTCAGTTTTCTGAGCTTGCATATCCAATGGTAGGTTCGTAAGGGAACACACTTTTTCCGTAGCAGTAGATCTACTTATCAAAAGGATATTATCATGGATCAATTTTATAAATTGAGTTTTTCCTCCAACAATGTAAACAAAATTTTTAGTCAATTTTCAAGAGATGTGCTTAAAAACTTGATACGAGTCAATGAAATTGTGTAAAATTATCCAAGACTGAATGAATATATTTCTCCATATTGTTAGGCGGATGAACATGATATTCTTCTGTCTGTAAACTTCCTCCAATTTTCTGCATGAATAAGATGGGCGTCATAATTTTTTTAAAATCTTGTGTAAAATGACAGGGTTTTAAAAAATTTTTCTCTTGGTATATTGAACACATGAATATAGCATATACAAGAGATGGCACCCCGATAAAAGCTCACACTGAGAATGATACAGTGGTCACGCGACGCTGGTCTTGACCCAACACTTTCCCACGCAAATACTACATACACTAGACCGAAAAAATTCATTTTCATGTTCAGAGGGGTGATGCGCTATAAGGAGGACGACATTTTTCTCACATCTCGATGATCATGGTTTCTTCTTCAACAAGTTTTATGAAGAAAGGTATCCACAACATTTTCACCACACTATAAGACTACCAGGAAGGTTTTCACACATTTACCCTTCCGAATCGACTATTATGTATGCAAATCCTGATAGGTATGATGCATCGTCATTTTTAGTATTATGATGATTAGGGATTAGGTAACTCAACCCAGATACATTTCAATATTACAACAACTCAAAATCTCTGCATAAATCACATACGGGAGTTTTTACATATTTTATATGTCGAACATTTTAATATTTTTATCCCCCTCCTTGGGCCACCTGAAACTTTCTCTCTTGAGCATCTAAACATCAGCACTCCTTCTAACACTATGATGCTCACGAACGCCTGATGATTTTCATTAGTAAAAATCTATCAAACAATACACTTGCAATAGTATGCTTCACCTCGGTCTCGTCAGTGAGCTTACACAATCTGCTGAAGTTATCTTAATATAAGACAATAATTGCCACCCCATCAACATTTGCAAAAGAAACAACAAATCCACGTGATATACACGACTGACCTTAGTTATCCTTCAAGGAATATTTCCCCCTATGGTAGCCGTACACTATTAATAGATACATTTATTTTTGTCTTTGTCCAAACTAGTTATTTTGGAGTATTTCTGCACAGGATATTCAATACCATCCATATTTAAGTTACCTTCCAGGATATATACTTACACATCTCGATAAGCTTCTTGTCAGCTGGGTATAGAAATGTCTAGCACAGACCCAAAGCAAAACATTTACGTCAGCATTTCCTATATTGAATTTTGGCATGTTATATTTTCCAACAACTCATCTGGTAATGGGAAATAACTGGAAGCAGCTAAAAGCGGACAATTTTTAAGCTAGTTTAACTCTAAGTATTTCACACGATCCTCAGACCTACCGCTATCCTTTGTGATGAAAATAAGTAGCTTGCATTCAAAATCAAATAAATGCCTGCAACCTCACATTCTGTGATTTTAAATTCGATTCAGGACTTCTAGAGTTCGACGATACATTACTCGAAAGTAAGGGGTTATTTGTTTCATAATGAATCCCCACCCCCTTTCCCCACACCAACACGATAGTACTCCATCACACAGCAGATGTCTATATACCCAATTTAGATTAACCCATTAAAACACTAAAGTATGTTTGGTAAGCGCGGAGATTATTCCCCTGTTATGTCCAACTATCCTTTTAATTTCGTTTAGTAAAGACTAAAAATACGAGTCTTTTTCAGAGGAGAGAGAGATCTTGATGGATTTTGACTGTACCCATTCAAAAAGCTTCCTGAAAAATTACAGGTTCGTAATCGTTTCATCATATCGAGATTCTCAATAAATTCACTGCTCACTAGTTTTTTGAAAACGCTGGCAACATTCCCCATTGAATGTTCTACTTGTGTCGTAATAGACTATCACCCTCCGTGCAAATATTTTACTACATATCACACTCGATATGACTTCACCTCACGAACTATGTAAGCGAAACATGTCGACTGTAAGCTGTCACTAAAGTACATGAAGTAACACAACCGCGACTATAAAACTTGGTACACACTCATTCACAAAAAAATAAAACTTATTTATAAGTCCACTCCCCGTTGTTGTTAACGCTCATATGACGTGCCTGGTTTGTGTAAGCTTGTAAAAGAGAATTTGAAAACTTCTCTTACATAAGAAAAGACGCATTTTAATCAAGCTGTTGTTATGGAAAAACAACACAGATAAAATATTAACTTATAAGTTGTGTTTTATGAGAATAAATAAGATAAAATCTCTTAACGATAGTTCACTTGAAAATTATTTTCAACAATATCATCTCGCTCGTTCAGAAAGTTTTAAATATCACACAAGAAAAAGACTAGAATTTAGGATATGTCTCAATGGCGTGTGACAAAATGTTAAGGTCCTTAATATTGAATTATAAACACTATTTATCTGTGAGTAATAAATATGTGTGTGTAACAAATATTACACCTCCAATAGGTAACATCCTAGAATATAAAATCGTGTTTACAGTCTGAATAACTGTCAACTCATTCATATAAATTATTACAGATATAATCCAAACTTTTATTCGTACTCTGTGCCAGTCTAGTGAGGAAAATTGGTACTTATAATTTCTCGATGTCTGTGTTAACTCGTACATATAAGACATATTAAACAATTATATCTAACACAACTCATACAATTAATTTAATTACACTAATGAGTAGGAAAGGCAAAGTTAATATCTAAAAGAAATCTATGAGCATTCTTAACCTCTTAATTATAACAACAATCCCTGGCATGATAATCTGAATTTTAGAGGAATGAGAACCCGCATTTTTCGTGGAGGAAGAGTGGAAAATCCATTTGACGGAAAGCCACTCAGTCACCAACCGAGATTCGAACCACATCACTCCCCCTTCCTAGGCAGCAATACGTGATAGAGGTAGTATTAGTAACATGAGTAGACGTAATTGAGAAGAGGGGGGCTATTTTATCATAAATAGACCACTTCCCAGCTCACAATAGACCACATTTGGGGGGTGAAAGGGAGCGAGTTCTGTAAATAGATTGTAGAGAAAATACCCTCATTTAATGTAGAGTTGTGAATGAAAACGAATCTCTACCCATCTCTTACGAAAAATAGTTCATTAAGTCCTTTCGTACCCAAAGTTCGTATTTGGTATGAAAGTTTTGAGAATAAAAATTCAAATTTATAACTTTAATTTTCTTCACACGTGATATCAACACTTGTTGAATAAAATGTCAATGTTGTCCTGGAATGTTTAATGCTCGAACATGATCTTGTCTTGACATACAGTAAAATATAACTATCCATCACACACACAAAAAATAATATTATTCACAATAATAATTAAAATCCAAAAAGATAGAAAGTACCATATAATTTGAATGGAGGGAGAATGGAAAGTCCATAGGAAAACCTCTCTCCTTAATAGACTTGGTGCTGATGAAGGAATCAAAAATATAATACAAGATGCGTGTATATGTTTAATATCAAATTTATATAAAACGGTATAATACTCACAGAATACATACCCAGCGTTTCTAAGCATGTCTAGAGCCTGAATAAAGAGAAAATTATCTCATTTTTTCCTGATTAGGAAGTGGAAAACATTAATGAAAAATTTACACACCCAAAAATAAATAAATTAAATAAAAATAACTTGCTGAGAGGGATCAAATCCAGACCACTTCCCATATAATCTGTTTCTCTAAAATGACATTGCCAAGGGGTCCAATGACGGTTGCCATCTGACAATATCGGGTTCGAGACCCCAGAGATCCAAGACCCCGACTCGAATTCAAGTTTTGAAGCTCGCTTCGACACTCGTGTGGATTCAAACCCTGGACAAGGAACACATAATCATAACATGCCATTAAAGTACCCCAACCCTCCTATCCCTCCTCTTGGTCTCGGGAACTGACCATCCCCTGTTGGCTGTTTGGATGTGGAGACTTACACGGTTGGAGACCCTGGGGAGCTCTTGAGCATAACAGGTGAAAGGTGTACGCATTGAGCCTTTCGAAATCTGCAAGAGGTCCAGGGTTAGGGTGGCCTTGCCGCCTTATACCCAGCGGCGTACACCTACGAATGTGTTCATTAAGTAGACAGAGTGTTCTCAGCCGCATTATTTTTTTTCCCTCTCAGCTCTCAGCCGACAGGATCGCTGACGAAGCTGTAGCCTACCAAAGTGGAGTGGTCCATGGCAGGTCAAATCCTTCCTCACACCCGGTCACTGTGCTGTTGGAGCATTGATGAAGGATGATGACAGGAACCCGGCGTGCCCATAGTTTGTCAGCCTTAAGAAAGGTTGTAAATAATACTAATTACAATGTAATCGTTTCGTAATCTGGCAAGGTTATACTTTGTAGCCCTTCTTTGTTAGGGTTTGTAAGTAACATTTCTCCACTAGATATAGTGGGGAAATATATTACTTATCAAGTTTTATTCATGTAAGACTTGAATACCTTAGTAATAAACCCAAAAGGGGAACTGGTTTTTAGGTAAGGAATAACACAAACTTAGGGTGTTTAGTGTTATAATGGATCACATATGTTAAATTTATCTTGCCCGAGATTGTAATCTGAAATTATTGTCATAAAATTCAGTGAAGGACATACAGATCAGAGTGCACTGTCACTGGGGAGAGGTGATGACCACGTTGAATTTAGAGATCTGTAATCAGGTCACTAAGTATTAACTATCGTCTATCTTGTAACGTCCAATCTTTCCCTACAGGGTGCTAGGCCTTCATGCCAATTTGACGCACGGAGGATCCTTCTGAGGCCGTGCGATGTCACCCCACCCAAGGGACGCAGACTAAGCTTCTCGCGGTTTGGGACTAGAGCAGAGAGATTTCCCGTTCCTGCCACTACTATTCACAATCTCTCTCTGCCGGATTCCCCTGAGATCTTACCACACCCGAGAGTGAACTGACAATTGTAGGCTCCCCCTTGCATCGCTAGACCATATCGAGCAGAAGGGTGGGAGAGATTTGTAACGGGCACAAACCTGGTGTTAAGCCCCGTTACAAAACGTGCAAAGAAGAACGTATATTTGGCACTATTCCTCCTGCAAAATCTTCAAAGTTAAACATAATATACTATTTTAAAAATGCTTCGCTAATAATATATTCGCTTTATTATACAATACACTAAATCGCCGACATCGTCTCGTATAAGCCTGATGGCGAATTCGATGACACACCATAAAGATAATCGACCTAATCACCAATTGCTGGGAATAACTCCGCGTTCGACAAGCACCAACCAACATGACCGCTCCAAGAAAAACCGTGAGGCAGCACGCTGAAGACGTCCTTACTAGAAGGTTGGGAGGTTTCCCCCTTCGAGCTTCGCGTACGGGCCTAATCCACTATATATTCGCCTGACTGCTGGAAGGATGGCACAGAACACCCCGCAGAACCATCGGCGTAAACATGGAGTCTACGCAAGACCCTAATATGGCGACGCCACATCTACAAAATCTGTCACTATCAGACGGTAGTCTATACTTCCATATGGGATGGATACTCAAAAACGGAGATGTCGAAGGACTGTAACTACTAATGAGGATGGAGAAAGACGAGTGGACTCAGATTATATTTATTAGAGTTAGAGGTTAATGTCTACTTCCTGCGAGATGGTAGAATAGCCATTATTAGGGATGAATAATAAGTGGAAACTGCCGTTCTATTGTGAGACAACTGTAGATGTGTTACCGTCTAGGCTAGTTATATAAATATTTACACATGTTGAGTCCTACCAGGGCACAGGATTATATCAAAAACTGCAAGACTACAATTGCGGTAATAGGCGCAGCACTTCTCGCAGCTCGGGATGGTGAATACCCGCCGACATGACGACATGATTGTGTCCATTGTATGATAATATCTTTTAGGATAGCGTTGCCTAGGCAGGGGGAAGATTTGTTTCTTAGCTATAATGGAGGCCGATGATTAGTACCTAATTAGGTTTCAACATAGCCTATCCCAATGTTGTTGTTGCTGGAAAAGATTAAACTGTGTCCCGCTCCGTGCCTTTCATGAGTGGCCCGTGTATAGTAGCGTTTGCGTTATTGTTTCGCTATCTCCAACTTTGCAATTATCACCTGCTAGTGGGCATCTTGCCCCTCAGGGCTCGACTGTGCAAGTTAGTTACTTATTCATCTTGTTATATTGTTTTTGGTGTTACATCACACCTGTGAGGTGACCTTTAACCAGTGGGACGCGTCTCGTCCTCGATTGCCCGATGACCTTGATATGTCCAAGTATCTGTTTTTGTAACACTGAATAAGATAGGTAATATAATGGTATCGAGGGCTCACTTGTAATCGTAAACCAGACAACTTGCCTGAATGTACGCACTTACACTGCCTGCAAGGCCAACTTGAACATGTAAATAGTAGAAAGAGTAACAAACCACGTTTTGGCGTGTGTTAATAATCTCGGCGCTTCTCGCCCCCCATTGTGGGCCCCCCCAATACTATAGCGAAGCCTGCCACACTTCATCACTTCATTGTTATTTAACCTACGTACTTACTGAGATATAAGTGCAATATTCAAAATATCTAGTTTTATCATGTATAACAGTATCATTAAAAAAATTCATTATTATCCTAATCCATCTCTTGTTCTCTTAAGCCTTGACTATTCAACAAGTATGTTAGTCCACCGTCACCAGACGGGTGCAGTTTTCATTAAGTCTAATATTGCAACCTCGTGCAATTATTATCTTACTTTTATTTTCTTCCACAAAATAAATCACCACTTTTTCCTGTGAGAACTATTGCTGACGATTAATATTTTTCCTCTTTAACTAACACGAATTGACTTAAATACGAGGAACAAATGATGCTATTATTTGTTTGGCGTTAACACAACTCTATCAGTTAGCACTTTTTTCTTATGTCAACCACGATCTTTCCATTGCTATTTTTCGTTTCAAAGGTTTTGGAAAGCCATCTTTGAGGGGCATACTTATTCGAAGTCACCCTTTAAAAAATCTATTCTTCTCGATCTATATAAAGTTGATAAGACCGTTTCCAGATTAGAAATTATTAGGACATAACATGAACAGATTTTACAAAGCGACCACTTCATTTTAGCGTTAGAGAGGCTCTAGGATATCGAGGAAAAACAAACAATACAGTAGTTTATTCCAGAAAAAACCCGATTTCACGGATACACTATCAGTTTTCCATCTTTGTTCTAATCACCATAGGCAAACCGTTATTTACTGGAAGACTGTAAATCTCTAAATAAAAATATATTAACTCAATCTTTCATTCTAATTGTTGGTCGAACAGACATCACAGATTTCCTCTTTGAGTATGAATATTTATCTTTTATGGTGGCACTTAACACCATGTAAAATTGAAGATTCTTAAATCTGAAGAAATTTCCAATTTTTTTATTAGGAAATATTGTTAGTCATCAATATCGCATTTAAAAATCAATAATATTGAGAATAATTCGAAAATTAAAAGTCTTAAGTTGAAGTCGTTAGAAAAATTGCCCTACGCTTGGTTCAGCATGAAAATATTATGTTTCTGGTATGTATTATAAAGAACAAAACACGAATAAAATGATCTTGAATAATGTTTTAAAAATAGCCATTTTTACAACCTAATTCTTAAAGAATTAGCTTTTTGGTCATTTTTTTTTTTTCAAACAATGGGTTTTAGATGTTTTCAATTTAGAAAATAGATTAACCACAATACACAACACAGTAATTTCAGTTATATTTCAATGTGATCAATTAATTTTGAGGGAATGATATTTTAAAGGTATCGTAATGTCTTTGTTTTAACCACATCTATATTTTCACATTCTCTATCTATATACTAAACTCTCTCACAGCTTCTCAGGACACAACTTTCTCTCCCTCACATCTCATAAATACTCATCTCCCTCACATACGCATACACACAGCAATTTTTATAATGTAATTTAATAGGCCCCACCATTTTGGCAGTATGAAATTAAGAGTAAACGGATTATAACCGATTTTAGCCAAATCAGGTCATCTTAGTTAGGGGAGTTCAGGATGCCGGAACAAAAATATTAAGCCTAAAAATAAATTGATCCCATATTTTCATTCTGGTGTGGAGGGTGTCAGACAGTCTAAATTGTACCATCAAAATCTTTTCTTACATCACCATGGAAATCCATTTATTTGCATATTATGTGTATTGATAATAAAATAATAACAGCGTAATAATTCTCACTTGAGGGTTTGGGTGCAAACGAAAAAAGAGAGCTACTAGGGAAACTCAGTTTTAAAGATTCTCATCGTGACGGGAAGAAGGGAAATATAACCTTTTGATATCAAATTAAACGAGACGAAAGCTAAATAATCCAATTAATGTTGAGAGCCTTTGACTAGTAAGGACTTAAAATTAGAAAGTCAAGTCCAAGTATTATTATATTTTTATCCCAATAAAGAAATTTACAGAATAAAAATTCTTTTAAGTGCCAATAATTATGCCACAAATTCCACTAGTAAGAATTATTTCACATGTGAATAATGCATATCACACTTATTTTATGTTGCACCTATTTATATTTAACAAACAAACCAAATATAATTAGAAGAAATCTTGCGAGGCAGATCGGGGGATGGAGTAAGTGCTACGGAGCGCACAAAGGAGAACTCACCGAGTTTCGATGTTTTTGATTATCTCTTTAGCTCTAAGTAGGAAACTGCCAACGAAAAAGAAAGGTTATTCACTTTTTAGTTTTGTTACTCGGCTCCATATGTGGTAGTCTATCGTTCTTTGGATATCCCTGCCATCCGAATCCCCACTCTTGAGAATGACCTATAGTAGTGATATGCTGTCCTATCTTTGGACATCCTGCCAGCCCAAATGCCCACTTTGAATGGTCTTAGTGTGAGTTTGGTCTATCTTTGGACATCCCCTGCCATCCAAATGCCCCACTTTGAATCTGGTCTTATGTGTGTCTTGTCTATCTTTGGACATCCCTAGCCATCCAAATGCCCACTTTGAATGGATCTTAGTGAGTGTTTGTCTATCTTTGACACATCCCTGCCATCCGCATGGCCCACTTTGAATGAGTCTTAGATGTGTGTTTTGTCTATCTTTGGACACCCTGCCATCCGAATGCCACTCTCACGAACGTCCTATTTTGTGTGTTCAGACCCTATCCATTTCTTTGACTCTACACTGGTCCCACTCCCCACTTCCAATCACCTATAAGCGGCACTTACGTGGTTGTTATGGGAGATAATTAGAGTAAAAATTGGAGCAATCTTGTCGAGTTCTTCATCACGGGAATTGTTGTTACACTAGTTTATATAATAATACAAATACAAGAGAGGGGACAAAATAATCGTCTACAAAATGTATTGGGAACTTTCGTTTTGTATTAAGAAGCTAAGGAATACAATAAGACAATGCTTGTACTGAGTTATTACAAAATTTTAAACTCATTTGATAAACTTGAATTATCAGAAAGAAATAAATACCAATTTCGAAACTAAATTAAATCTGAAAAACTAATATTGTGCAAAACTTTTCTCATGCGATTATTTTATCTGGAATATCAACCATCATATTAGTAAAAAAAAACAAAAACATAAAAGACAATCTAATGTAATCTTACATGAATATATCATCCAAATCACCAAGCTACTTGAAAGTTAATATCCAATCAAATTAATACCAATTACAACAAATAAATTATATTCTCAAAAAGATACCCATTTGCAATGGGTCCCCCATTAAATTGTGTTCAACGGGTGGGACATAAAGTGTTGACACATTAATGATACTATATCTCTATTTGTTTATTAAACTACTAAACTCTTTAACAAATTAGATTTTAACTAACAATACCCTTGAATTAACTCATTTAAACACAAAAAATAATTTCCTTAAGAAGGCCAACCACTTAACATTGTAACACAATATGTAGAATTGTATTCAAACCATCCAACTACAATTCCGTTCTTAAGTTCCTAATATTTACTTGTTGAGTCCCATAAACATGACTCTCTTAACAATGTCCCTAAAGACACAGTAACCGGAGCCATATAAGATTTTGGTGAACTTGGTGTCAGAGTTAAAGTTCACTCTCAAAATCATGTGATGAAGTGCCCAAAGAAGCAGAAGCCTGACGTACCTCCATACTAGGTTTGACCTTTCCCTATCCTTGAACCGACCACGTAAGGGGGCATGACGCCAATAACATTGTTGCAGCCAATAACGAACAAGCGGACCAACACCAGACCGAAACAACAATAGAGTGCTTCAAGATACAGCTTCCTTACTTCATTTTCACTATTTGAGGACATATCGCCTGGTCTCATAACGACAACAACTTAACCGCGCCGGACTTTATCTTGTAGAATGTAAAAAGAGGTCATTTTTCGCAACTCATCACCCAAAAACCATTCCAGGAACTTTAAATAATTTCGATGGTAACTCATTTCGCGGTGGCCGCGTGATCATAAGGACGCTCCTTTTGAGGATAGATTAGACACAGCCGATGACTGGGGAGAAGTCATTTTCAGATGAGTGATAAAATGCAGAAAAAAATATTTATTCACGGTGGTATAAGTCAATTATAGACACAATCTAAAAGACAACTGTACTGCAAACAGGCGAGGGGGAGCGGAATTGTTCCACTTTGACTGGCAATCCATGTCCGAATAGTTTTTGTATAAACTGCTTTGGTGACAAAATCCTGAATTCTGTATCCAACACTCAAGAGATGTATCCATTCAGTACAGTCTTTTAAATATAACCAAACCTCTTTTTTGTTAAGAAAAAAACCGAATCAATATCACACAAATGCCGATCTTGAGGTATTAACAGAGAGGAACCTTAAACTAATAGCTTGTCCACACTTCTGGTAGAGTGACAGCAGGATGGAATCTTCTTAAACTTACTATTGCGTATTACACACAATGCAGCCAAACCAAATCAACTGATTAAATAAGTTTAAATAATTATTTGAAATTCATAGACTCATATATAACGCTGACAACCATTAAAACAGAATATTAAAAAGCATAGCGTTTTAAACTATTAGAAAATATAAAAAAATCTTTTGAGCAGTCAACATTTGATAACTTTTTACTCTATTTTACTGTAATTTATAGATATCTGAATATCATTTGCGCACCTTGTTGATACCCTTCAGGTTACATTAATTGCATCAAAGAACATAGTCCTAATTAAAAAATATTGATTTCATTATGTAAACAATAAACACAAAAAGAAAAAGAAAAAATTAAGAAAATACATTTTTCAATATATGAAATGAGTTTTAGAGTATACTAATGTTTTCCTCCAAACAATCAGACTCAATAGGAAATTACATGTGGCTATCAGGTCAGATTCTCAGTCGCACCGGACCAAAGGTTTGATGATATTTTCTCAATAAGAGTAAATTAGACAATTGTTAAACGAAATAGTATGGAGCAAAATAAACAGGTAACTTATAATGCAGCCTTGATTGATAGAGCAAGATATATGAGAGGTATCCATACAACATGTTGTATAAATCAGCTAATTGCATTGCTAAGTGACCAGGTGTCTCAACAAAGTAATATGGCTGGATCTCCATTCCCCTACGATACTGCCAAGAAGCACTCCAATATACAATTCAAATCTATTAAAGACCATAACAAAATTAACAGTCTGTTTACAGGCATGAAAAAAAAGAGTAATTGTCTGATCCGACCCAATTACATGACACTAAATCAATTATCCCATGGGTTGAGCACCAAAGCTAATATTATCCTCGTATAAAAGCTGACTACAATACCAAATTTGTATCACATATCTACTGAAAACTGTAATAAGCAACGAGCGATTACCACCTGGTGGTAACCAACAAATAACATATGAACTAATAATAAGACGTTCAGGGCGTCATGCATTAATTTATATTCAAACAGATTACTTAACAGATGGCTTTCTGATAAAATCCAAAACAAAAACGTCATACTTTTCTAAGACCAGAGGATTTTTGTATAAGGACAGTGGTTGAAAGGAGACACATATATAGGTTGTTCCGGATTTTGACTGTAATAGATCCATCGCATTGAACCTGGCTATGTCCAATCAACTGAAAAGGACACATAAAATTAACAAAAGAAAAAACTAACATGTTGCAAGCTAATTACACATTAATTAAAATCAAGAAGATTTAAATTATAAAAAATTCAATAAAAGAGACTTACAGATCCCCATTTTGATAAATATTACTTAAACCTTCATTAAAAAGTAGTTCATCGATTAAATTATACTCCTAAACAACTAATTAGAGATCCAAAGTCCTGTGTAACTTTTACGAGGACGGCATTGGGATACATACAAATGAACCACCAATATACTGTACCGGTCTTAGCGCAGAGTTAATCGGACTATCCAACTCCTTCCCTCGATTGCGAGTTATGGTGATGAACCCAACAGACCAGAACTCCATGTTCTCCTCTTACAGTTGCGCTAGAGACGTCCATAGTTATCGCATTCCTTCTCGCATCCTTAGTGCTGTAGACAACCACTCTGATTTTTGGTTATTCCACGGATCAAGCTTTTATCTATACCGTCAACAGGCACGAACATAATAAACGAAGAGGCGGATTATAATTCAGAAATATAGATCGTGAATAAAGGAAGATGAAATGGGATAGTAGAAGAAACACAAAATAAGATCAATGATGTTCTTTGTCTAACCGCCAGAGTCCGCTACAGAGAGCGGTAGGGCACCGGTCAGACTCTTGATAAATCCTTCCTCTTCAGAGACGCCGGCTAAGTTAAACATTTGATTGTGTGTGTGTGTGGTGTGTGTGTGTGTTGTGTGTGTGTGTGGCCATGATTGAACTGTCCTGTTCTTCAAATCCTGGAACAACTACATATCTGTAGACATCCTTTGCTGAGGTGAGATACCACTAAAGGCAAGCGAGTAAAATTAAATGTATCTGATATTAATATATTATTTAGCACCACTATTATTTCGTGTACAGAAATTTGAGCGATAAAAAGTTTATTTTATACTATTTTTCGCGTGTAGACCGCATGCAGGCGTGCATAAGTCTATCCAGCTTATCCACACAGGTAAAAGCAAAGCGTCAAAAGTATATTATCAGATAAAAACAATAATATTTAAAGCTCGTCTTTGATATTTAGTACAAGTAATTGTCCAAAAGACAATACATTTTGACCAACCCCGTGTTTGAACTTAGGCCAATAACATAAGCTTTAGCGGTAGAATGGATTCAGTCGAGAATCTAAAATTAGAGAGTAGTTTTTATATTAAATAAGTTACAATAGATCCATTTAGTTACGTAAAGTATAAGTAAAATATTAATTATTTATTTGACTAAGACTGTTCAATCTAAACTGATTGTTAACGCTACAATTGTAGTTAATTAATATCCTGTTCACAACCAATAGCTTTTTCTTTTTTTCATTTGAGAGATGCGCTTCAAATATTAACTCTTGTAATCAAAATCCATATAGGTGAATATAAACTTCCTTTGATAATTATGCTACTAATTATCCTTTTCGAGTTGGCTGAATAAAAATAATTTATTACATGAAGTATTCATTCTCTTTAAGAAATTGCAGAGAGCATACCAAGAAAAATTAATTTTTGCAACCTTAATTTAACGGGTAAGAATTCTTATTTTCATAGTAAATCAATTTTAGACAGTATGTATCGACTTTAATATAACTCTATATAGAAAGAGATACAGCAATTAATTTTAGATTTGGCAACACAGACTATTAAAATAATGTAAACAAAAATAATATTGAAAATCTAAGCTTTAAATTTTATTACAAATCAGTGTGAGAAACGAAGACACTGCGTTTATGATTCTGATTCTGGCAAGAATTTATATTAATGTAGAATTGCAACACTACTATTGAGTATCATGTCTATGTTTCAGTGAGAGCTCTAGTGATGGGAAGCAATGAGTAAAAGTATCGACTACACATTTTGAGTTTATCGTACCGTCACAGCTACAACCAGATTTACCATGACAACTATATGGGGATTTCGAAACTCCCCCCCCACCGAATGTTTCGAGATCAATTTGCACTAAATTTTTTTCACTTTAATTACAACGAAAATTTAGTAACACTTTCTTTAAATTTCTACCTTTCTCATACAATTCCAAAGTTTGCAAAAAAAACACGGGAAACAAGTCTAAAAATAAGATTATTGAGACGTGAAGAATTGAAAAAGCAGTAGACACTGTTCAAACAAGAGAACCACTATACATGTCTTTAAAAAACTTTTGATTTAATTTGTGGGGCAAACTTTTATCTTTCTCTCGTACGCACCCCACGGATTGAAAAAGATATTGAACTATCGCAAAAAAAACATTGTAAAATTTGTGATCAAATATCGTGTTTTAATTAAGACCCCTCAAACAAAAAAAATTAATTTATGAGCAAGCCGCCCTGTCTGTGTGTCTCTTTGTATCAGCTGCATAGAGCCTAACGCTATTTCCATCGATACAGCTGAAAAACTTGATTAGCTAAGGTTTTGAACAAGGGCTGTCCCAGAAGTGGTTGTTGGAGTTTATAGAATAGTTATACTTACAATGACGTTGGCCAACTTGGTTAATTCGAATCGATTTAATGAAGACAGGTAAAAAATTTTCACTTAACGCCTTCAAGCATAAAATATGTAGAGCCTTCCCCCAAATGTTCTAACAGTTCATTACCCCCTCCATGGAACTACGCCTTCACTCTTTGTGCTACCTGTGTCAGGAGGGTAAAACTCCACTCGCCACTCGGGAAGACCGCTGCAGTCAGCTTTTCAGTGATACGCATATCTTCAAATCTACAAAACCATTTCTCGGTATAGATAAACTAACATGAGCTAAGGGCAACTAGAGTGAATAAACTAATGGTTTACAATCTGGAGTCGTGACCTATAATTCGGGTCGTGGCAGTTTATTTGGTATATATCTTTTGCTCGTATGAGATTAATATGTGTTTTTGGGGGGGATCTACTTTTTAAAATTAATCATTATTATAAGGAAGGTGCGAAAATTAAAAATACAGTAAAAACAGTTTAGTTACTAATTTAATGTTTCCTTTTTGGTTACCGAACAAAGCATTTGCTAGTTGACTTACGATTGCTGTAATGAGGAGCGTCGTGTTTAGGAAAAAAAAAAAAAACAAAGATAGAGTCAGCCTGCGAATCATAGCTTTCTAAATACCCACTGGTCACATTATTCACTTTTGAAACATCTCAGTATCGCTCATGTAATGAATATATGATTAATACAGTTTATAGGATTTAAAATCAAACACGTAGGAATTAACTGCACACGCTATTTTTAAATAATTGATGAGGATCAGGATACAACTATTCTGACTGACGTTCTGATTTACTTTTCCCTACTCCCCCTCGCGGACAGGGTTCAAGGAATACACCCCGCATTCAAACCTGCTGTCGTAAAAAGGAAAACTAAAAAGGGGAGGCTTCTTGCAAGGACGTACCTCGCAGGATAAACCTATCCTATAATCTTTCTTTTACATCATTTCCTTCTTTACTTCACTTTCCCCCCCATTTTTTCTTCCCTTTACCCCCATCTCGCTTATATCTATCCCTACCTTTATCTTCCTTACCGTCCTTCATCAGCACGGACGTCAGTTGCTGTCCTTTCTGTTACGACCTTGGCATACTAAAACCCGAGCTCTCCTATGATATTATTACATTGAATTACCACTGCTTTGAGCTCCTGAATGAAAGTTTGTCGGTGCAATAAACCTTTAGTCAAGAGTCCTTAGGGATGACAATAAACCGGTACCGCTAACTATTGGGGAAAAGATCGGTGCGTTCATGCGGGAACCGAGACTAATATTGGCACTTTTCTTCTACACCCACTTGCTGCGACGACACCTCTCCTCTCCTCCCACAGTGCGATAGCTCATATGCGGAGTTGTCAAGTCTAAAGCCGTCGTATAGAGCCTCTCGTCGGAGACAGTAACAGGGCCCATTGTGGTAGTACAAACTTGTGTAACCTAGGGTCTACATCCGAAGTAACTGTGTAAGGTTTGTTCCCCAAATACGCATGGACCAAAAACAATTGTCACCGCTGGTACAGTACTGAGCCAATATCTTATTCTGCTGTCACCTCACTACCCTACCCACTCACATGGCCGTAATCATTGATAAGAGGGCGAAACAAGTGTAAGAGTCCTACAGGCCCTGCCATTGTTGGAAATCCAGGAAAAATGATTGAGGCCGCAGCCCGCTTCCCTGGTCATATTGCGAATACGATTCCTATGGAAAACCTTAAGAGCGTTCAGCCCATTTATACCTTGAAAGAACGATAAACGGTGTCAGCGCAAAATCAGACGTTTCTATACAGGAAATTGCGT
Source organism: Timema cristinae (assembly GCA_039000515.1). Taxonomy (NCBI): domain Eukaryota; kingdom Metazoa; phylum Arthropoda; class Insecta; order Phasmatodea; family Timematidae; genus Timema; species Timema cristinae. The sequence continues at coordinate 9,533 of JBCFYV010007376.1, read as the reverse complement.
GATGGCACTATTGTTGCTACAGAATGTAACTGACGACCAGGTCTATCCCCCATCCAACATCCATGGCTATCACTGAATGATAACTGACAGTAATACGTGCTTTCAATACCGGTGAAGTGTGGAACCACCACGGGTTTCCGCCCATGTTTTAGTTTTTTTAGAGTTTTTGCAAGGGAGTTGTCAATTGTTTCTGACCTCGACCAGACGTCTGAAAGCAGAAGTGAGTAGGAGATCTGTGAGGAATTCTTTCCACCCCAGCATGTCACCAGAAGTGTACCGAATATCACAAAAACAGAGATGGACCGAAAAGAAGAACTGATTACGTAATTCATCACATTTACGACTCCTACCATTCCGAAGGTGAGTCTGAGCTTGGCTTCCAAACGGTTTTCCAGAGGTACCAGCGTATGTTCCCTACCCTCGGCGCTGTTTCAGTGCCAAGAAATTGGAGCATACGAAGCTGCGATGCCGTGTTAAGCCAACCTTGTGCGGATTGTGGACAGGAAGACTCAGCGAAACACCATAAGCCGATTCCTCCTAAGAGAGATAATAGCGTCAACTGCGCAAAGAGTCCTCATTCCGCCTGGTCTCTAGGCCTGTCTCCCCAAATGGAAGGTAGAGAAGAAAAGTCCTGTAGAATACAATCTCAAAAGAAGATCTCATATTCCCCAGGCAACGCAAGGAATACGAAACCAGTCAACTCCGATATTTCAAACTTCATTAAGCCGGATGTCAGTCAGAATCTAACACTGTCCAACTGCCTTTGCGCAGTTAATCATGCTAAACCCACTGCGACCAGTGCCATTGTTCTCTATCTCGAGACATTTATGGTGAATTCCAGGCCCAACTACTGTGAGCGCCTAAATTTTTTTAATAAAGCCAAAAAACCGCGCCACACACGGTCGTCTCCCCCCACCTATACTACCGAGGGACCCTCTTCAGTAGAAACCACCCCGAGCCCGACTCGGGGACCCCCTCGAGCCCAGCCTCGGGTGGACCCCCAACCGAGCATTCCTACGGGTACTAAACAAGGAAAGGGCCGTTGTTTTGAGACTCTCACAATAAGCGACCCACCTCTGATGGCATATCCGGAGTGGGGATGAATGCGGAACATGTGAGCTCAGCTAAGAAGCGACGTCCACACTGTGTCCGTTGAAGAAGGACACGAAGCGAGAGACCGCCGGACAAAAAAAAAGTCGACGGCTCCTTAACAGAATAGCCTAATAATCGCACAACGATTCCGACTACTCACTCCTACTACAAAATAAACCGAAACCCTCCAGAAGCGGAGGGTCCCGGAGAAACTGGGAAAGGCAAAGAGTACCTAAAAAAGGACATCAACAAATTTCTTTATATTCTCAAAGGCGATAAGTTGAAATTAGATTGCAGGTAAACTAAATTTCATACTAATAAAGACTATATCGCTAACTAATAATGTAATTGTAGGCGGGTTCATGCTCGTGTAGAAGGGAAATTAAACAACGCACATTCTTCCATGACATCCTCTCTTCCATTTTGTGTGCAAGGAGACCTAACTTCCGCCCAAAATGACAGACCCGATGCTTCTCGTGGGTACGATGTGGTATCGTAACCAACTACCGTTCTTTGATCGGAGCTAGCGAAGTTCAGGCTAAATTCGCACAGAAGCACTAATTTATCATAAGAATACTAATATGTCTAATCTGATTCTCCAAGTGCATTCTGTCAGAGCTCTCCCTCCCTTTCGGAGTGTAACTAATATGCTGCATCTCTCCTCCCACCGGAGAGCGTGTTATTCCTAAAAGGACCAAGAGCCCACTATTATACAGACTAATACACGAGTACCCCAATATCATATTGGGAACTTCAAACGCACATAACCAATGTGAGGGGGGATCCAATTTGATACTTGACCAGACCCGTGGAGGTATGGGTAGAGCTTTAGCCATATGTCTCGTGGAAACCTTGTGTTAAATGAGCACGGGACCCAGACACAATTTCTCTAAACCTTTAATGGTGGTCCTCTGTCATCGACCTAACCTTTGTAGTCCCATGGATCCACTTGCCCACATCCTTGGGAAGGTCCACTCGACCTATGGGCAGTGCGATCCATTATCCCATTCTGCTCCTCAAAAATCGAACCACTTGAACGATCCCTCCAGTACAGAGCGACGGAAACCCCAATGGGTGCTATGAAACCTGCTGGACTGGGATAGAACTCCCACGACTCGACCGTAACTTAGGTGTATCCCAAACATCCGACGTCGGAGTAATAACTAGGGATTTTACACTTCGACGGACATCGCGGCGTGCGATGCGCAATCCATACCTAAATCCTCGCACAAATCCGCGTACAACCCGACCTGTTTTCACCTGGTGGAACGAAGGAGTGTCGAGTTGTGTTTATTTCTGTATCGTCGAAGGCGGCCCTACTCCACTTTCCAGTCGACGTCCAAAACTTTAGGAGACATCTGTGAAACATTCCGATTCTACGCAACTTGAGCTCGCCGTTGGTATTCTACAGAAAGGCAGAAGAGAGAGTCTATGACGAGACAGTCTATTTACTACTCTTACAATTACCACTAACCCACAAAAAAAGTTTCGTACAACATACGTAAATTAAGTGTAACAAAAATTCATCCATTAAAAGTATACTGCCCATCATGTCTAACTGTACTCGCTTGTCTCCTCCCTGTTGGAGGTTTACAATGTTTTGGGCTCGATGATCTACCGCTGATTTCTAGCACCACCAGCTACTCCTAACGAGTTTCACGGTGCATAAGCGAAACGTCGAGCACCATGCTATTGGTTTTCTGCCCCAAATTCCCTGGGGTTAGGTACTATAACTCCCCCTTTACTAAAGAGGAGCTATCTATGCCCCTGTCCCAGGCGGCAACACAGTTCTGGACCTCGGATGATACCACTATACAAAATGTTGCGTCAACTGCCACCTGCGCCGACGAGCGTTCCTATTAGACCTCTAAACAATTGTGTTGGGAATCCGTCGTTTTCGCCACACTGAGTGGAGAGCAAGCAACCGTTAATCCCTCAATAATTAAAGTGCAAGGATAAATTATGCCAACCTAGTTATAGCGACCTATAGCATTAACTAATTGTGTATGCAAAATAATTAGAGAAAAATAAAAATCAATAAAAGATTCATAAGGTATTATAGAATCCCGCAATCTAACTAATCCGATTATGAGCAATGTGCTCTTCGCCGATAAACCGATCCACGTGGATCATCTTGTTCAACAACTTGAGATAGCAGTTCGTGAGGCGTTCCTCTATAAACAACACCTCTTGGCTTCGTCTTCTTTTGATTTAGAGAAAGGCTAACGACACCACCCTCGCGTACGGACTATTTTAAAAACCACTGTTTAATTGGGTGGTTCCAGGGGGAGAACCTCCCTAATTTTTATAATTAATTTTATGTCAAAATAACACTTCCGGGTAAGGTTAAACAACACCATTCATCCGATGAATATAATCAAAAAATGGGCTGCCCTCAGGGTCTAGTATTTTAGCTGAACGTTTCTAATTTCTATCGCGCGAGTAAATAGCATTGTAGACAACAGGCCTTACCTGGTTCGTTCACGTGCTTTGTCAGTGATGACTAAACGCCATTTATTGCCAGTTCCAACGAGTCTCCGCACATCGTTGAAACGTCAGATACAATTCAGCTGTCAACATATCCTGAGTAGACGTATGGCCAACTGCGAGTAGTGGCTATTAGACCCTCTCCTTAGTGCCAAACACAACACGGCGTCCACTACCACCGATTACGCGGAACAAGCGCCAGCCCCCAATATTTTAATGAACCATGTGTTTTACCAGTCTCGTCAGAGCGTAAGGTACCTGGGACTTTTATTTCGTATCTTTTCTAAACTAACTGTTGGATCCCCCACATCAAGACCTATAGCTAGGTGTATGAAAACATTGAATTTGTGCTCAAAAGTAGTTAGCGGTCGGTCCTTGGGGTTCGGATAGAGGGAACCATATGATTGCGCCTGTATAGGAGCCTTATCGTCCAATCTAAACTAAATAAAACGGCAAGTTGTGTTTATTTGGCTCAGCTAGGACCCTCGGCGTTTAAAGATGCTAGATAGTGTCCACCTAGCTGGCATTCGACGACTGGTCTACTGTGCCTGTCGTACCAGTTCCAAGCCCGTCAGAATTCTGTTGCCGGACGCCGGTGAGACCCCCTCTATATTAACGGTGGTCCTATCTTATCTCGGCATCCATTACGTGTCGAAAATATCATTGCATCAGCTGCAGCATTATGCTATCGTCCTGTGTTTCAATCCCCCGATAACCCGTTTACTTATGAAAACCAAATAAGCGTAGTAACAAGGCCGGTTGGGATCAGATGCGCGATGTACTTCAACACGTGTGCGGGATACATCCCTTTGCCAAAGGCTACCCCACAGTACCTCCAGGTAGAGACTTTCTTCTCCTGGAAGATATTCTAATCTTATCTCACTACCAGGCGGTAGCTATCGACTCACGATTATAAAAGCTCAAGGCAAACGTTTTCCTTCTCATATAGATATCTATGTCGGCTTTCTGGAAATGATTAACTACATTATTAATGGAGCGATGTTGAAATCAACACACATGATTCTGAAAGTTAATTACATTGGTGTTTAGAAAGTTCAGACCACATCTATGGCGAGTTCCACCTTGAGTCTCGTTGATATAAAAAGGAGAATTTAACTATACCAAGTTATTCATTTCATCTGTACTATCTTGTCGACTGAAAAAGAAAGTTGTACACGTGAAACAGCATCTTACTCTCGCTCGTGTTTATGCGGAAACAGTAAAGATAAATTTTACGATCAATTCTTTAGTGGTACAATTTATTTCTAAGTTAAAATTAATATTTTATAATTTTTATTTTAAATAATTTATGATGTTTTCACTTCTAAATTTAATTGTTTATACAATTTTAAATACATTTTGTTGTGTTTCTCAATTTTTTTATTTAAACCTAACAATTAATTTTCTATCACATATTATATTTTAAAATATTTTTTTGCATGTTTCTCTCTTCTCCAATTATATTTAAATTTAAACTATTAATTCTTTCTTCTCTTTTTTCTTTAGATGTCTAACAGAACAAACATTTATATAGCTGACAAAATCAACACCCTCTCCTTCAGAAATGAACAGACAACAGTGAACCAACAATTTTTGATCAATGCCGAGCGGGTACAAACACTAATGACACACATTTACCATAATAAAGGAAGACAGGACAGAGCGATATACTCCATCAACACATTAGGCAGGCGATATTTATTAGCTCGATTCAAGCCTTTGATCTTTCACGGAACGATGAGTTCGCCTGCATTATCTAATGATTGTTTAATCTAATCTATGAAGCATACTATTCTTAGAGTACGGCACCTTACGATTTAATTGGACTCAAGAAACGATCACTGACAACACGGAGAATAATCTAGAAAAACCGGAATTAGGTTTCGACCGTAGAATGTGATCAAATTCAATGTGACACAGTATTTAATGAATACATTAACAAAAGTTATTCAGAGTAAGCGTTAGATTCTGATATATCCGCATGATATTGCGAATACTTAAAAGTGAATCAAATCACAAAATGATTAGAGGTATTAAAACAAGAAGGTGTCTTCCCAAACGATTTCTCTAGTCTCGTATAAAGGAGCATAAGTTTCTGTATAAATAATTACGGAATTGTTTGGCGCACGCTATAAGTAAAAAGCGATATCCAAATCATCAAATGATATATTAATTATTACATCGTAAATATTTAGGGGAATAATATATAAAAATGTTGTAGATTAGACTTACTCGCATAAACAGCAAATAGATTATCCCGGAGGTAGGTGTGGTGTGCGAACAACTCGCGAAAAATTTCAAATTTATTTTTCCGAGATCCCAAATAAAATAATCGCGTGTATAATACCCTCATCGGCAGGTCAACCGATTGTGGTTATAAAATAAGGGGTCATTCTCTTCAAAAAAGTTACATTAGCCTAGACAGTTGACGATGACGTCGCGCATTCACTTTAACGTAATACAATCATATGGCTGGCGGCGTTTTCCAGTTCAGTTATTTTTGCGCGACGGGATGAAAAATACCCCGCTTTGAAACAGAGGTGCAAGTCATTAAGTTAATCGAGTTACTCTGCCCCAAATTGAGTATGTTCCATACCTCCGTGTTTGGTATGAAAGATGAAAAAAAAAATTGTATTGCAGTGAATTAACAGATTTTTTAGGTCGGCACTTGTTTTACAAAATATAAATCGAATAAAATTGAAAGGAAAAGAAAACAGTTAGTGATTTAAAGACAGGTGTGTATTACCTTGATAAAACAAAAGGGGAAAAAACACGAAAAGTTTTAAAAACATAATGCCCGGGAAAAGGGGCAAACAAAATAAAGAAAACCTACATCGTTGTTAAAATTTCAGGTGTTTAGTCGGGGAAAGGGTCTTGATGAAAAATTACCTAATGATATTTTAAAGATTTCGAGACTAGAAAAAGATCGCGCTTTAAAACCCAAAATTGTTTGTTTCACGAACCCAATTTTCTTCACCTAAAAACACTATTTTGTAAAAGTGAATTTTAAAGATAAAATGGAAGAGGATTGTGACCAAGGGGGGGAAACGATCCCCATTCCTTTTGGGGTAATCCAGAAGAGGGCTTCTCGACTCCCAAAAGACAACCGAGGCCGTTTGCCAATAAAATTGTTTTTTTTTGCGCATAATTCAAAAATTTTATGCTATATGTATCCGAAAAAGATTTATATCACTAAACTACACCCCTAAAATTATCGGGGGGACCAAAACCCTAAAAACCCTCGGCATGACAATGGACCACATCAATTTAAAGACAGCCTATGTTTCCTACCTATGCCACTGAGACAAAAATCTCGAAAACGTTTGAATTAGACGTACAAAAAGGACCCCCCTACCCCTAACTGTTTAATACAGAAAAAATTTAAAATTATATGGGTAGATGCCCGGGTCCCGAAAAGTTAGGTGCGGTTATATAAACCGGATAAGCGAAATGACTTTATGGTGTGGCACGCTGAGAAACTGCGACAGGGGTAATATTTAATAATAGGAAAGAGCTGGAGGCCTATTTTTTGGATGACGTAAATGTTTAAGCAAGGGTTGCCGTCAATTCGTCATTTATTTCAAATATAGACTTGACAGACTTTTTAAAAATCATCCAATCTCGTCGGGGGGTGCAATCGATTATTTAGAAAAATTGTTCTTAGCCCCCGATACATAGCCATCCTGCCCAAGGGGGGTTACAGGTGCGGGGGACAGACAGTCGTAAAAAGCCATAAAAGGGTTAGTCTATCGGAGAAAACCCGCCCCGATATTCACATACGACAGGGGCCCCTTCAACGGGCGTAGATAAAAATCTTGGGCAGGAAGGGGGAAAACGGCTACGCGAACGTGAGAGAAAATTTTTGAGTTTGACGGTTGTTTTCTTCCACGGGGTACAGTTTTTCAAATCGTGACATGATTTTAAACAGTGACGAAAGAACTCCACGACGATACGAGTGCACTCTGTTGAGAGATCGAGCATTTAAGCCGAGGTACACTGTTAAAACTATAAAGAATTTTGGACTTTGACAAAATACAACTGAAGACACAGAACTAATATAGAGCAAACAATCACCTATGATACAAACTGCTCCGCTCAATCCACGTGTGGACTGTACGGTGGACGGTGTGAATCTATGACATTACACTAAAAATACAAACCACGACGAAATAATAGGCTATCTTGATGTCTGCAGTTTATATCCTTGGGTATGCAAATATTTAAATTTCCTGTAGGCCATCCTATAAAATTTTGTCCCGGACGACTGCTCCGCTGACGTTGTAGACCGAAAGGGTCTAATTAAAATGCACTGTTCTACCTCCTAAAAATTTGTATCACCCCGTACTCCCCAAACCCAGACACCAATCAAAATTAATGTTTTTTAAAAGCTCTTCTTTGCAAACGAGATGAACCAAGGGGAATGTTTACCACACCGACTCTGACAGGACAAATTACAGGCACATGGATATGGGACGAGGTTCGACTAGCGCTACGAAATGGGCTACAAGATGGTTAGAGTAAAACGAATTTGAGAATATAAAAATTACCCAGTTCAAATCCTCAACCAAGAAGGGGGACTATTTGTAGAGTATATTAACAATTCTCAAGATCAAACAGGAGGCGTATGTAAAAACCCTGTATGGGTGAAAACAGACTAGGACAAAGAAAATTTAAACGTTAGCGAGTATTACAAAACAAAGGGAATAGTGCTGGATAAAAACGAAATTTTAAAAATCCAGGAAGCGCGCACTCGCGAACATTGTTTTTTAAACTCTTTTCTGGGGGCGATTTGCATTGAACGAGAACAAAACACAGACCACCATTGTGAACAACCCAAATACTTTTTCTCCCTAAATCACCACCCCGGGCACAGAGGTTCGCAACAATTTTTTTCCCCAATGACAGGCTGCTTACGTCTCCTGGACATACCGTGACGAGGCCGTAATTCCCTCGATACGGGTCAATGTGCCTAAAAAGCCACGTATGTGACCACCGGTGCCCGTATGAAAATTGTAATTCATATCTCAAGAACCTGGGCGGTTTTTGGTCTTTAAATGTGACACGGACTATATTTTAAGTGTGATAAGACCCGACAGACACTTACACGATACCGACAGGGGACAAGTTGGGTGACATGACAAACGAGCTGACCCACCTAATCAAAAGCGGCGTACATTACAGAGTTTGTTTCCGGTAGACCGAAAAATTATTCTTAAAAATGTGTTTTGTCCCCCAGACGAACGAATAAAAGGTCCACCACCCAAGGTCAGAGGTATAACACTAAACTACGAAAACACAAAGATTGGTAAACTTTACTACTATTAAAGACATGATTTTGAAAGACATTGACCCCGTACACGTAAAATTACCCGCGAAAAATTAGAAGAAAAAGAGGTCCCATCGTCGTCTCCCAGTTGGAAAGAAAAAATTTTAATATTGTATTCAGTAAGCGTAGAAGATTAAATAACAACACCTTCGTACCCTACGCTTTTGTAGATAACAGGGTTTTGAAAAGTCTATCATTACACAGACGGTACCCGATATAAATTATTTTTATATTATTATTATTAAATTTTATTTTTATTATTATTATTATTAGCACCCCGTCTTACTACTGTTCGGGTTATACGCACCTACGCTAAGTGTTGTGGTAGGATGATTTTTGAATGAAATGGGAAAGGGCCTACAGTTTAAAGTGGTTCCGAACCACGGGCAGCCTGGCATTTCCCACGTTGGATTGTCAGAGGTAAGGAAGGGTTTGGAAATCAATAAATATGTGCCGGGGCCGAGGTTTAACCCAGGGCGCTGGTATAGGAAACTACAGGGTGTTTGATCAAATATAATTTCATGACGATACGACTAATGGGGAATAATTTAGCGAAAAATTACCCAAAAAACATTTTTCTTCTCCTCTTCTGATTCTAGGTTCTTTTTAAAAGTACAAAAAATAAATA
>JBCFYV010007365.1:0-60792 GCA_039000515.1 Timema cristinae | reverse complement strand
ATTTCCGATTGTTTTATTCAGAAACCATATATGAAAAATAAAATTAACATGAAATTTTTAAACACCTGTTCATCAACTTAAAAACTTACTAAAACTACAATTTTTTCAATCAATTTTTTATCAAAACTTTTTGACCAATAGTTATACTTGGCTGTTATGGTAACATTTTTCAAAGATATTGATAACGAAAAACTTTATGGTCTTTCACCGTATAGACAATCATTATAAGTTGAAGCAACAAATTAATTCATCTTATCACTAAAATATTTACCAATGGATAAAGAGTTTTATCTAATATTTTTTATTTGGTTACCCCAAAAAATTTAGAGGCATTTTAAATCAGGTTGGGACCATTAAATTTATATATATATTTTTTAAATACTCAGCGTCTTAAAATAAAGTAAACATCTTTAGATGAAATTTGTTATTCACACTACAAAGTGAGTGAGAACTATAATAATTAATCATTAATTAATTATGTTATTTAGCTATTTACAGTAATTAAGATTATGAAAAGGGGGGGATACTTTTATTTTACCAGTAAAACCAATAAATGTGGGTAGCACTACTGCAAAAATAATCTGTGGTGTGGTTAAGTCTAACAAAATAAAATCCAGCTCATATTATATTAATTAGACCAAACATTAATAATTAACTAGGTATGTAAACAATAATTGATCTTATTAGGAAGGGATCAAAAAATAAAATTAATTTAGTAGATCAAACCATTTGGATATCGCAAAAAGACATAACCCCTCCCCCATCACTCCTTCCCTACTGGTAAGAAATATTTAAGGACTTAAGGCTTTTCCTCTAAATCCGGCCTTGGGCTTAGCCTAGGCAAACTATCCGGCAGTCATGTGAGGATGTATAGCATACCGCGTGGCTGAGCCAGAGAGTTGCTACCTTACAATCTCGACGAGTGTACTTTATAAATAAAAATATATATTTGGGGACTACTGCCCCCTTACCATAATGTCTCACCTAAAAATTATAGCTATGCCATTACTTCACTAAATTAGTTAGAACAAAATGTAGGCCTGCTTTCTAAAAAAAATACCTTAGGGGGGCTTTTGCTCACCAAAAATGATAGCCGTGATTTATTCACTAAAATAGTTAAGCTAAACTGAACTTTATACAAATTTAACTTTAAAGGGACTTCTGCCCCCGTGGACAAAACTCCTCACCTAAAAATGAATGAGAATATATTTGGTAAAATAATTCGGGTAAGATGTTCTGTAGGAAAGTTGGACACACAAAAATATGAGCCATATTGGTGATGAAGACTCACTTCTTACGAACAAATGACTATCAGCATCGCCATCTTAGCTTCAATGACAATCATTTGTGGTGGGGATGTAGGGGACGTGAGAAAAGTCCAGTGTTTTTTTAGTTTTTTATGTCAAAACTTTGTTGACCCAAATAAATAAAGTATTGCTTCAGTAGAAACATACGAGTTAATTCTTCTTCACATGGTGATACCAACAGTTTCTAAACATAACTCAAGAGCAAAAACGGCATTATCTAATAAACTTTATAAATGAATGAAAAAGTTTGTGAGATACTGCCTTCGTTTTGTTACAGATATTCAACAACAGATGTTGATAGTTTTATGTGAAAGGGATTTAACTCCATGCTGAAGAAATATTTTATTCCTTTGGGTCAAAAAGTTTTAATATAATAATTTAAAAAACACTGTACTTTTCTCGCACCTCCTATATTCCCCCTCTTGAACACATAAAATAATGTAATATTAACCATTCAAGTAGTAGTGCAATTTTTTTAAGTATTGTATTTGTTCAATAAATTAGCTCTCTTGCTACAATTTTACATAATTCAGAATGGAGAAAGAGTCACTATATACATCTAGTCACTCAGAATGGGGAAAGAGTGACTAACTACTAAAACTCCTTTAAACAAGTACAAAGTTGAACACTCCTCATAGACTGCCTAACATGAGACTATTTTGTTTTTAAAATTAATATCTAATCTCAAGAGTGATAAATAAAAATAAACAGTCAGTTGGGTCTCAGCTCCTGAGCTTGGAGCGTGTCCGCCTCTTGTGATGTAATTTTGTTGGAGACGGAGCGCTGCGTGTAGACTTTGTAAGAACCCCACTCACCATGGCCATCCAGAGTAGAGGGGAAGGGGGTGGGGTTCAAACCCTCAAACCCCCCTCACCCAAAATAATTAACTTTTCAGTGTGTTCATAAAATGAAAGTTACATTCCTTATTAATATTGTTCACCTTCAGGCTCCTACCATGCAGACACCCCCCCCCCCCCAAAATACAGTTTTGGGTACGGAAGTGCCTCCCACCCAGAGTGTCATGTACAACCATAGTTACGTTATAAACTATTTTGAATATACCTTATAATATTGCAATGCTAAGCCTAGTAAGATACGAGGCTGGTTACTTCTCTTCACGATTTAGCTATTGAAAGTTAGATCTAAAAAAATAATACAAATGGATTAGATTATATCTACAATAATTTTAAAATTGTAATAAGTTAAACAAATCATTATATCATGAAAATACAAAACTCTGTTTCAATATTTTAATATGAACTAGTCTACTAGTGGCATTAAATATAAAAGATTGACGAATACTAACAAATATGAAAAAGTAAATCATTCAAACATAATCCGCAAAGCTTGGCGGGCCGCTGATTTAACGGCTCTAATTTAGCTTACAGAGGATGGGAAAGAACAGTGAAAGTGCTTTCCTCTTCCCACCTTCAGTCCATCTGGTAGAGATTTAAAGCTCAAGCACATTTCACCTCTCCCCAATCTAGTACATTCAGATAGTGTGAGAACCCTAACAAATTGTGTGTAGCCTTTTTTATTTATTTTAACTTAATTAGGATAGTTATTATGTGTAGTCACAAATTAATCAGACCTATTAATACATATATTTGCTTTTCTTCCTTGTCTTTCATAGAACCAATAAAACACTATGCTTAAGTGGGTCAGTAGCCCACTCATGCTGTCAAAACACATTGAATTTAAATAAATTTTGATCGACTGTTTTGTTAACTTGTAAAGTCACAGTTATTCTAGACAGCTTATAGCATAATATTGCTAGGTGTAAAGTGAAAAGGAAATTAGTATAAGCTATAATAGCATTAATACACTCTGACAACCTTCAAAAGAACTACATGATCCGTCTAGAGCAGTGGTTCCCAACCTGGGGGTGATCGCCCCCAAGTGGGCGATTTGGATTATCAGGGGGCGATAAATAAGTGGGGGGCGATTTGGGGCGATGAGTATTCAAAGGAGGAAAAATTAAAATAGTACTGTACAGTAGAAGTTGCCGGGTAGCACGAGTCACTGGCTATTCTCAGCCGGCGAGTTCACAGCACTCACCCCTCTCCACAGTGCCCATCTGTTGTTGCTCAGCGCGGCTGACTGGTGACTCAACCCCCTCCCCCTCCTGCCATCACAACACACTTGCCATTGATCTACATTCGTCTTCAGTCTTCACTAGCCTTTGTGTGCCTCACCATCAGTTTTTGTGCATGTCTTTTCTGTTTTTGTGCGTTTGTTTTGAAGTATAGAAGTTCATGCACAATGGATTCAAAAAAGAAGAAGTGTCATCATTACTCATCTGAGTATTTAAAATTCGGTTTTATCGCGTCACCACAAAATGTGCAATTTCCACATTGTCTTCTGTATGATAAAACATTTACTAGTAATGAAGCCATGAAGCCTTCGCAAATGAAAGATCATTTATCAAGAGTACACAGTGATAAAGTGAGTAAAGAACTTAGTTATTTTCAAAACCTCAAAGCTAAAGCTGATAAATGGCCTAATGTGAGTGAATTATTTAAAAAACGAGCAACCGATCTTGACAAAGGTTTTCTTGCTTCTTACGATCTTCTTTGATCGCTAAATGTGGTAAACCTCACACAGTTGGCAAAACTCTTGTTTTACCGGCTACCAAAAAAATTATTGATATCATACTAGGAGAGGGCCCTAGTAATAAAATAAGTCTATCGGTTCCTTTGAGCAACAATACTGTTCCCAGTTGAATTGACAAAATGGCCACGGACGTTGAATCCAAACTCATTAATTTAAAAAAAAAAAAGTAAATTTGGATTGAAGATTGATGAATCAACTGTGATTGATAACAAATCAATTTTATTAGCTTATGTGAGGTTTATCAATGAACAAAAGGAAATTACCAAGGAAATGTTGTTTGCTAGAACTTTGATCACTGATACGAAGAGATCGTCGATTTTTAAAGTGGTGTAAGATTATTTTGAGAAAAAAGTGATTCCCCTAACAAACGTGAGCACTTGTGCAACAGACGGTGCTCCTGCCATGTCAGGTCGTCATGCGGGGTTTCTATCCCACCTTAAGAAAGAAGTGCCAGAGGTCATCACTATTCACTGTGGCATTCATCGTCAACACTTAGCTGAGAAAAAATTGAGTGGTGTCCTGCATGAAACCCTACAACTGGTTATTACTGGTGTCAACAAGATCAAAGCTAATTCCCTCAATGACCATCTGTTCAGACAACTTTGCCATGAAAATGATGAGGAATTCGAACGCTTGCTTCTACATACGGCCGTAAGGTGGCTTTCCAAAGGAAACTGTTTGTGCCATTTCTTCGAATTATTTGACACAGGTTCTGAGATTCTAGACACGCCTGATCCTGATTTAAGTGAGAATTTGAAGCAACGCAAGTTGTAACTTGCATACCTTACAGATATTTTTGAAAAAATGAACAAAGTCAATATAAGGCTTCAAGGAAACAAGATGAACCTTATCAAGGCCAAAAGAATTATTTCATCATTCATCGCCAAGTATGATATTCACAAGGTAAATATTGGCTGTAAAGATCTTATTCAGTTTCCGACCCTTAAAAAGTGTTCAGTGTCAGATAACGAGACTCCTGAACTCCCAGAAGAAAAAATCCTAATTTTTACTGATCACCTTGACCAGATAAAAACTGACATGGAATCAAGATTTGAAGATTTGACCATGTTGCAAATTCCGGATTGGATTCTAGATCCATTCTCATTTGAAACTGTGAATAAGCTTGATAACTCTTTGCAGACAGAGTTTCTAGATCTGAAGTATGACTGTGAGGTGAAAATCATTTTCAAGCAGAGCAGTTACGAGTTAGTATGGGTGAAGCTTATCGACACTTATCCACAACTGTGGGGAAAAACTGAACCACTTCTCATCTCGTTCCCATCAGCATATTTAGTTGAAAAAGGATTTAGTTCTGTTGTCCAGCTCCTCACAAAACAGAGAAATAAGTTGGACATTTGCCTCAAAGGAGACTTGCGCCTGAACTTGACGAACATAGAGCCGGATATTCAAGCTTTAACTGAAATCTACCAGGCTTAAGGCAGCCATTGAAAAGGTAAAATAAAACAATAACATAGTTTTCAAACTTTCATTTATTTTTTCAAATTTTAACTGTCAACTTTCTTAATTCTTCCAGATTCCAATTTAAAAATGAAAACATGTACTCGTTTTTCAAATTACTGTCAATGATCTTAGTTAATTATTTCACTTCTTTGTTCTTAAAAAAATCTGTAAAAAATGTACATTTTAATATATTTTTTTCTATTTTATTTAAGAGTGACCGGATAAAACTGCTTTGGTTGTTTTTAAATACGGTAATAAAATTGTTTAAAATAATAAAACTGCTTTATTATTTACACTTTACTTTAAATTAAAATTAGGCATACAATGAAAATGAAAAGGGGGCAATAGGTGTTAGTAAACCTCCAGAAAGGGGAGATGGGCCACAAAAGGTTGGGAACCACTGGTCTAGAGCAACACCATGTCATTTCTTATGAATGGATTTTATCTATGTTTTCTATTTTATTCAGGGCATTTAATGTGCACATTCTGAAACTCCAGTTTTTTCCTTCTTTGGCCACCGGCTTACTAGGCCTGTCATGGCCTACACCTGGGTAGTGGGGCTGCCGTCTACATGTTCCAAAGTAAACCTTATTGTGGTGGTAGCCTTCACTCACTGAGGCTACAGGTGCTGACAAATACTCAGCTCTTCGTCCCCAACCCTCCCTGATCTCAGCCCTCCAAACTGGGAGCCAACTGACCAGGCCCTGTTTCGAGCTTGTTGGTTTTGGCCCTGACCAGCCTCCTGTCACCCATCTGCACCTGACCTGGCTTCCGTTGGGGTTCTACCCAACCTCCACCAGGCTGCTCAGGCCCCGGGGTACACCACTTGGCAGTGAGGACAGGAGTGAGTAGGAGAGACTAAGCGGGGTCCACTAGGTAGGCTCCTTGTATTGCGCATCACTTTCCCATCTATATAGAATGGTGGAGAGATAGAGGAAGATGTAGGCACCCTAGCAAGAGGACCCGGGGACGCGGCAGTTAGCCTAAAAGGCATTTGGCCTAAAATGTAAATTTAAAACCTTCGGTTATCTTCGGAAAGTAAAGGGTACTGTTAGTTGTTTCATCTGAATATAGATAGAACAACTGATGCAAGGTAGTTACAATATTTCTAAAAACATTGACAATATCCTACATACAACTAGATCAGTAGTTCACAAAACACTATATCACCTTTTTTATATATAGATTTCCGATATTATTTCCTTGTTAATATATCTCACGGTCATAAAGTTAACGAAAAACAATAAGAAAATTTCATTCTCAACATCGTTTACGCGCGGTAAAATTATATGCGTACATTCAAATTATGGGGACTTTTGACAACTTATTCCGAAAGGAAAAATGAAAGTGGAAACCAATATTCAACTCACCCACTTTAAATTTGTCTGAAGTAACGCCCGATTTTCGTTTAGCGCTACTGAGATATATATGAACATATTTTTTATTTATTTATTGTATTAATAATTAATATATAAATAATAGTGACGCATTAAATAAATTTCGCCAGTAAATATCACAATGGTATATATATATATATATATATATATATATAAACTTAAATTATGGTTTTGACTAGATCCTTAACTCTATTATTATTGTTAGAATTATTATAACTATTATTATATAAAATTAGTACAGTTAATTTTTCAAACAGTGTAACTATTTTTATTACGGTGATATTATTAACAACATGGGTTATGTTAACACAATAGGTCCTTTGTTTAAAAACTATATACAAATTTCCCTCCTAGTAATTAGCAAAGCATTCTCAGGATTTATTTCAACTAATACTCTATTATATATATATATATATATATATATATATATATATATATATATATATATTAATATATATATAAGAGCAATTAAACCCGTTGTGAAAAAAATACAAAAAATTTTATGGAATTGTCGTTGGTCTTTTTTTAAGTCTTCATAAAACGTAAAAATACTAAATGTGAAAGCCTTTAATTACAGGATGATAACTTCCCAGGGCAAGAAAAACGTACGATGTAAGCAAGTGGACCTCCGAAAAGCCAATGGCTGCAGCAGAGGCCAGAGGGATAAATCTGACGAGATTTGGTTGGTAAAAATACCTCACCGCTAGGATCGCTTGTGTTCTCCCATACCAAAAAGTGACACTCTTATAGCCTAGAGGCAAACAGACGTGACTCAAGTTGGCCCGCCACATTACCGAAAAAAAATCATTTTTTGTCTAATCGTTTGTGCTCTATTTGGGCTCATATGTGCCCGAACATGAACATTTGTGATGTTAAACTAGCCAATTTAGAAAATATTTAATGTGGCGGGCCAACTTGAGCTCAAGCTAGCCCGCCACATATTGAAAAACACAACATAACAAAATTTATTTAAGTCAATCCATTGTGTTCCGTTTGTGCTCATATGTGCCCGAAAATGAAACCATTGAAATAACTATCATATTTTATAAATTAATTATATCTATGATAAAATGATCTCTCACTAAGCGTTTACTTAGAACCAGTGGCGCACCCATGACCCCTAATAATTTCAATACAAAAATAAACTATTTACTTTATAACTAAAACATAAGACACAGAAGATGAGTCGGATACATAGGCTCCTTTTTAAGATTTGGTTAAAAACTTTATATTCAAAACACACACATATTAAAAGTGCCACTTATATTCTCATTTGAAAAAAGCACTACCATAATAGCTTTCATACATTGTATACAAGAAAATGTATATAGCTAGTAGCCACCATTCTGGTAATTAAGTTCGTTTTAGTTTTTAATTAACTTAACACAAGATATGAGTTATTACACCGAGGACCTCGCTTATAGAGACTTCAGAATCACTCGCACCCCACCCAATTTCGGTTAAAATTAATACTAAAGTACTTCGAACTGACAAAGCTACCAGAGCGTGTTATTCAACACATTAACATATATTGACTTAGACCAGGGGTTCTCACATTTTAGACCGAAGGAGCCTTTGTACGAGAAAAAATGAATGGCTGAACTCTCATAAAAATATTTACACTAGTATTATGATCATTCAATAAATACATTTAAATCTCACAAATCTTTTATAATTTAATTCTTGAATGAATATAAAAGAAGAACTACATTACACCCCGACCTCCGCGTCACTCAAAAACAAGTTATATTTTGAGTGCGATGACATATGAGACCAGGTAGCTTACAGCGTTAATACCAACGTACCAGTTTTTTATTGAAGTTAGACTTCTTTAGGCGCGTTATGAAAAAATGAAGAGAGTGAAATTTTAAGATGCGCGTGCATCACTGTAACACAAAAGTAACAGGTAGAAGGTAAACCGATCACTAAGTCTCGAAAAAAAAAAGCTACCAACAAAATAGAAATAGAACCTCTGTTAGTCGCGCATGTTGGTACGCTCGTCGCCTCTGATCATTGTTTTCATATATATAATATTTATCCACATGTTTCTAGTTTCTATATTCACAACACGTGTTTTAGTTTCATACAAGTGAGAATTATATATGTGCTAATAAATTATATTCAGTAGTGATTTAAATTGAATATTTTGATTAATATTATTTACTATTCGTAAATATTAGTGAAAAAAATTGTGCTTATAGACTTTTTCAAGTGCTCCAATATAATTGAGGTTAACTATTCGTATGTATTATTTATTGATATAAATTAAAACATTATTATTTAACATAATTAATACTAAATATTATCATTTTATTGTAATTAATTATTTGCATGCAATTAAAAGCTATTTTTTAATGATGCCAAAGAAGTATAACTTCTTGCGCGCGTACAATAAGTACACACACCCATTTTCTTTGTGTATAGAGGTGTAATTTTTTTTATCACGTAATATAGAAATATTTTGTTAACAACACATAAACCGTACTGAATGTTGATTTCCATACACAGTCCGACACTTTATCTCAGTTGGTAGCGTGTTTGCATACTGAGCTAAGGGTCCCGGGTTCGATTCCCGGAATGTCCGAAAAACGTATCATTGGTTGACTGCGCTTTTCCCCTTTCACAATGATGAATTAACTGTCAGGGGGCTGGATGTTAGTTAGTTTGTCTGACTCTGAGGAAATGATCTACATTCTACGGTGTGTCTGTCGATAGTTTTATATCCAGTGTTACTCATTGAGGGTGAACTGGGAAAGAGGGAAGGGTTGATAGGGCAGGGTATTACCACATTTCCCCCCCCCCTCCCCCCATCGAAATGTGCCTTCCTCCAGTTTGTTAAACTTCCCTCTGATATACTTGAGTTTGAAGTTGAAAGATGGTTTGCATCAAACTTCAAAAAGATTCTATAACAATCTATTATTATTTCTAAATGCTTAAGGGTCACCCCAAATAGCTTTTAGTGGCATTCCATTTTCAAATATTTTCCACTGGCTTGGGGTCAATACCCTAAAAACTCCTTAAAAATAGTTTTTTTACAAACTACCTCGCCCGACACTAATAAAGCTTCGCCGATACTCTTGATAGTCATCACAATAGTTGTTTTTTTCATTGTGACTTACTACCCGTTTGAGTTGTACACATACATCAATTTACCCTAATGAACTAGGAATGAGGAAGGTGACATTTTAGATTGAATGTACCTAAATTTGCATATATTGAGAGTGGGGAACCATTTTAGGGAAAAATACCCTTGTTATACCCGGCTGGGATTTGACCTTCAATCTTAGAGGACAACTTTATTTCCAACTGAGGGGGGGGGGGGGGGGGGGGGGAGTATAGGTGGAGGACACACATATTATCTCCAACTTTGAGGGGGCATATATTATTACCAACTTATATAACATAAATGTAGCTGAATCTAATATTACCCTTTAAATATATAGTTTGCCACACTCAGTTGAACATTAATATAAATTCAAGATTTTCACTATACTACAAATTGGTTTATGAATAGGCCTACTTACAAGAGGGTTATTAAATTTATATTGAAAAGTTAACACATAATTTAAGTGAACACTTACGTCACCAAATACCTTAATTCTTTCATTAACTTGCGTACTATATACATTTGTTCATGTACTACAATAAACTATTTTCTTTAAAAAACATATTTATAAGTGTGTCATACAGCCACGTGATTTATTAAATTTAGAAATAATGTTTCTAAAGTATGTTTTAAGATGGCACGGATAACATTTTACTATATCCACCTTGCATGGGGAGATTTCTCTTCCATACTACTGTCCACATTAATGAAGCAAGAACAATTTGTTTAATAAGCTTATAAAATGAATATGTGAAATCTTGCAGTTAAGTAAATTATTTAAACAAATCATTAAATTCACTATAGAAGAGGACTTTTCCATAAAGTAAAACTATTGGGGGTGACATGTTTACCCGTCATGAAATCACTTACTATTTGTTTCGTAAATCTAATATAATGCCTAGATTCACGGGTGATATTTTACCCTTGGATAACATTTTCGGAGAAACCACAAATAAGGGCGATTTTAATTTTCTTTTTTAAGGAAAGTACAGCAGTTAGGGCTGAAGGTTCATATTCATCAGGTGAAAAAATGTTCTGAGCAAATAAAATACGAATCATGACTCCATTTTCCATTTAGTTCAGAAGGGAATACATCTTTGTCTGACATCAGAATCTTAAGGGAAGTCATATATGTCTTAGATATGTCTTAGATTACTTTTATAGCATACAGCAACGGTACAACGCTTTACTGGCATTTTTTTAGTTTCGGTATGACACTTTTCGTAACCCTTCACGCATAAATAATAAGAAAGCTTACAATAAACATACAAACATTTACTATTCACATTGACTTTGGAAGCATACTTGACATAAATAAGAAGTTAGTAACGAGCACACCCGCCTCGTTGGCGTGGATAGCTAACGCGCTAGTCGTGTTGAGATCTACTGCTGAGGACGGGGAGATCGAGGTTTAAATCTCGGTCGGGTGAACTGGGGGTGGTTTTTCCTAAATGGTTTTCCACTCTCCCTCCACGCAAATGCGGGTTCACTTCCTCTAATTCAACCTTCCCAATTCCTAATCCATTAGCGTAATTAGTACTTAGGCGTATAACACGAACGGATAGTAAGACGTGGTGCTAAATAATAATAATAAAAAAGTACGGCACTGCAAAGTCACATGATCTGAACAGAAGCAAGCTTGGCTAGTTCACGAGCAGACGTAACAGCAGCGCTGCGTGTTAGGGTGGAGCTGAATGCTGGCAGGTAAAGTGAACGAGCCTACCCTACAACTCTAGTAGCCTTAGTATAAGGAAGGACCCATCAAGATGACCAAATAAATCTTAGAATTTGAAATTTCTCAGTGAGTTGAGTAATGGTGGGAGGAAGGGAGTTGGGAAGTCAACATTTCCAAAACTAATATATTTAATTATTATTATTATTAGCACCACGTCTTACTACCCGTTCGGGTTATACGCACTTACGCAAATGTGTAATGGTAGGGTGATTGTGAGATGAAATGGAGGACCAACAGTTTAACGTGGAATCCGAACCACGGTGGAGGCCTGGCATTCTCCACATTCTCAAGATGTCTTGTCAGAGGTGAAGGAAGGGTTTGGTAATCAGATAAATCTGTTTCTGGACCGGGGATTAAACCCCGGCCGCCAGCACAGAAGTCCGACACCTTACCCCTAGACCGCCAGGTCACCAATATATTTAATTACTTCTCTGTATTGTAAAGAATTTAAATTTATTAATTAGGTACGGGAAACAATACAAATAGACATTTACATAATAATAATAATAATAATAATAATTATTATTATTATTATTTAAAATTGCATTCTAAGAAATAGTGGTGTTGGAGTATAATAGAGAAAAAAAACTTTTGAGATGAGGAAAAAAATAAAATTTTGACAGATAAATAAAGATAAATCAAATCCCAGATATTCAAAATAACATTAGACTCTAAATTTCTCAAAGTGGGTTGGGAAATGGGGGGTTCAAAATCTACAAAATTAATAGAAACTACTACATCTCAGTGCAGTGTCGTTAAAAATTGAATTTTGGCATGCCCGTAAATGCACCACTCTAAATAACTATTAAGTCTGAACATTTTAAAATGTAACTCCATGAAATCAAGGGAGGGGCGAGGGGAGTTATAAAAAAAACCTTTTATCTATAGTTGAAAATCGAAATTTGGCTGGCAGGTAGAAGTACAACTATAGATAAAGAAATTATTCTTAAAACTATGTGTTTAAATGGGAGTTAAAGAAATTATAATTGGAGAGGAGAAGGGAAAATTTTCAAAAACCAATATAAACAATTACTAACAGAACAATTTATTTGATAAGCTGAGGTGCTTATTACTAGAGTGATTCTTTCAAATTAATTCATGTTTAGTTAGTAAATTTAAACCATTTCTTTTGGTGTTCATTTCAACAATGTCTCCGCTTAAGCGAGCAAAATATTATATTATTATTATTATTATTATTATTATTATTATTATTATTATTATTATATTATTATTATTATTATTATTATTATTAGCACCGCGTCTTACTACCCGTTCGGTTTTTACGCACTTACGCTAATATGTAATGGTAGGGTGATTGTGAGATGAAATGAAGGACCTACAGTTTAACGTGGAATCCGAACCACGGTTGTGGCTTGGCATTCCACATTCTCACAAGATGGCTTGTCAAAAATTAGTACAAAACCTTGGCAATGTAAAAAGTTAAACATACAAAAGTGCTATTACAGTAAATGGATGTGCTGCTATACCTTGGGAAGTAGTAAATTGAGAAAAGACTTATATATTTTGAAACGGTAGTATATACTATTTAACTAAACACTACACACCTCGCCATCTATTAGCATCACTACAAATCTTAACGAATGTTTCCGGAGACAGCAAAACATATTTTAATAAATGGTCTAAAAATTAACTTTACAAAAAGTCGTTTGGCCTAAAGGCATTTGGCCTAAAGGCATTTGGCCTAAAAGGCGTTTGGCCTAAAGTCATTTGGCCTAAAGGCGTTTAGCCTACACTTTTGGCCAAATGCCTTTTAGGCCAAATGATGGGTACCCGAGGACCCGGCCACAGGCTGGAAAAAGTTGATGATGACTTTCTGAACCAAATG
Organism: Timema cristinae; assembly: GCA_039000515.1. NCBI lineage: Eukaryota > Metazoa > Arthropoda > Insecta > Phasmatodea > Timematidae > Timema > Timema cristinae. Next base: position 47,327 of record JBCFYV010007365.1, on the reverse strand, counting down.
ATGCACGACTTATAAACTATTTAAATCTATAACACTCTCACCACCCATTCCTCGGCCATTAATGATACATTTATCGGCCATTCCGGTAATCGAACCTAAGACAGCAGACAGACACGCTACCAACTGAGCTATGGCATCGGACCTAATGGTATCCAAGTTTTCCTTTGCCTCCGATTGAACTGGTATAGAGTGTTGAAATATAACTAAACAAATAGGAAGAATAGGTATTCTACTTAAATGAAATATTACTGTAATTCTGTAGCCTACTGGACTAAAGATAATAGCAAAGGTTTTTATTAATCAAATATTGTTCCCCTTGTGTACCTAAGGAAATATCACATTGCTTGACGCCTGTTGAAACAAAGTAAGTGTATTTTGGCAATTTGGATATTGGTGGAGAGACAATACAAAGGCGTGTGTATCAGGAGAAAAAATTCTTAATGATTGAGCTCCTCTTTTGGTTGTGTGATGTGCATGGAGACTAATTTTTGTATCCGCTTCTTTTTGTGAACTCCTTAAATCGTCACCAAGGAGTTTAATAGCTTTTGCATAATCACACTAGGGAACAACAACATTCTTGTCCAAATATTCAGCCATTTTTATTAGACTGCTACTCAAAAATTCTATTAGTTGATCTTTGTTTTTGACGTGCAACAGAAAATTCCTTAGTGGAACAGATTTTATGCTTGTCTTTGCTTCTATTTTGTACTGATTAGGAACTCTCCCATGCTGCGGTCTATCCTTTGTTGCATTTTTTTTTGTAAGTTTTCTACATACGTATCAAAATAATACAATACGAAGCTCTGATACATTTTCGTGATTTGAAAATAATTTTTTGCACAACTGTTCTGCCAAATCTGGTGCTATCCAGGTGACCTTTACAAGATTTAATGTAAGTATTTCAACCTTTCCTTCTAACACCTCAATGGACTCCACAGAGTGATAGAGTTCTAGGTTTGTAGATTGCACTTCTGTTTCTTGTCCCAGCTGTTCCTTGAATGCAAGGTCTTCTTTTATATCTACTGTAACATTACGTTGTAAAATGTTACAATAGGACCCCGCCCCATGATGACGTAAACGCATGTATCGCAGTAAATCATACTACCCACTCCAATAAATACAACTCTATTAGGATCCCTACAGTAGTAATCTTCTCTGTTGTAGTTCATGTAGGTTAAGAAGACATGATAAAATAATGCTGGACAATAACTTTCACTACCAAATCCAATTCTATGTTAATAGTTTTTCATGTAATTACCAAATGATTCTGCTTACACTAGTAACCTGCAAGGCTGGCCTACACCGGGCGTACTAAAAACGACGAGTGGGTCAAGCAAGACACAAAGCGTCTACAAGTGGTCCCGGCACTCCGCATTCAACTGACGATTAATGAGCTGTGTAACTTCGATGGCAATAAGGGATAACTACGTACCTGATCTCTGGCGGTTGGAAGAAGAAGTACCAATAAAACATCGGATGATTGGAGAAACTAGCTGATAGTCCGATGGAGCTTGTAAACAAAGGTCTACGTGACTGTTTGAAGACCTCGTTGACGTCACCTAGCGTGTGTTTCTGTGTTCCCACCCCCCTTTCATGCAACGAAACTCCTATATAATGGCTACGCATGTGTGCCAAAATTTACCATCTTTCCATCTGTGATGGACGACGGACCATTGTCATAGATAAGGACAATGGCTGGATAGAACTTGTATTATGTATCGATATCGTAACTATGGCGATTTTTGTTTAGGACATATATTTATTTTCAACTCTAATAATTTTGTATAAAAAATCTTTAATCTTCTGTTTCTCAAACTAACTTTCTTATTATGGTCGTACTATTTAAATTGATATTCTACATTTGGTATATCGCCACCTGGGCGCTAGAGTCTCTTTGTATTATTCATTCTCGTAAATATCCACTCTTAAAAGTTGATTTAATTTTTGTACGAGTTAAAGTTAATATGTTTGATATTGTGGATATTGTATTAATGTTTTCTAATCATCGAGGTAACATCTCTGATTTAGTTTGCTTCTGAATTATCTTAAAGTAATGTAACTATTTAATTTTGCTTTTTGAGGTATCATGACTTTAAATAACAATTGCTGATTTAAATATCTTTTTGATTTGTATGTCCCTTTAGGACATTTGAAGTATTGTTAACTGATGGAATTATTGTTTTGGTTCCGTAGTCTGAGTCAGGATCAGATAGTCCCGCGGGGATTTGACTGTTGTCTGTTGGTCAAACTCTCGCGTTATGTAATTCCCGTATATAATGTTTTCTAAGTTAAAGTAACGTAATTTATATCTTCGTTTTCTGTGAATAACGAAACTTTGGTAACCATTTGAAGGTGCCCATTAGGCCCTTACATTATTATTCCGTATTTAATTTCAAACGTAATGTTGTTGTCTCATATAGACTGAACAGTCAGGATAATGATTGGATCTCACGTTTCTGTTCTGTTAATATACCTGTGACATAATGTTGTTGTCGCCGAGCTTAATTTCCAACATATCTCATTAAGATATAATGAGACCATGTACTGTTATCTGCGCTCTTGTTATTAATATGAATAAACTTCTCATATTGTTGCTTTTAAATAATTCTAATAATTTCCCCGTAACTTGTTTCTTAGATTCAATTATTTTCAATGGTCGGTAGTAAGAGGACTCAGAGAGGGTGTAACACTACCACACTCTTTGGTATTGATTTTGAACTTTTTTGCCATACTTTTACAGAGTTTCAACTAGTTTTGTGGATTTGTATCCTAGAAATTTAGATTCCTGTCGATGATACGTTCACCAATTTTATTTATGCTGTGCTAAACCTAGATCTGGCATAGTACAAACATCATCTGCAACTTCAGTTGGCACAACAGTCATTGTCACAAAGTTTACCAAATCGTTTCTCTCATAGGTAAAAGGATTAATGAAGTTATGGAGACATTCCACAATGGAAGTTATATTTCTCCAGTAGCGATATTATGCTGCTTTGGATGCCTCATGTTGAACCTCACCCTTACTCATCACTTGTGGTGCCGTGCAATCAGAACAGTTCTTAGCTAGTGTTTGACTAGATAAGAATAAATTGTTTAGCATTTTTGCATTTTGTGTTATTCTTACATTGATTCCAAAGACATTTATAAGACAGTTTTCATTTTAAAGTCCTTCTTATGCTCATAAAGAACAAAAGGGAATATTTGTTCTTCCGCTCATAAAGAACAAAAGGGAATATCTGTTTTATTAGAAGCCCATTTACCACTTTAAAGCTCTGCCAATGTTTCAGGATCACTTTGATGCAGCAATTTCATTTCTGCTATGTGACATGAGCACAATGTACTGTAGTTTCATGGGTCAATTAGACAAAAAAAATGTTTAACTCTTTTAATGCCAACAATCTCAGCTCCCCGTTTGCATTAAAAACTGCACAAATAAATGACATTAAAGTAAAAACCATGCCCATATAGTTCAGCGCCATTATTAACGTAAGGTTGTTCTCATACTTCCTTTTGCTAAAGTTTTTTTGCTTCTGGTATAACTGAAACTCTTCTTCCTCTTAAGTCACATCTTAGTTGGCCAATTATATTGTTTTTGAGTTGTTTTTTTTTCAGGATTCCCACAGTTTTAAGAAAAAAGTTTTATGGTTTTCGTGTAACGCACTATCCTGCTTTATGAACACTTTGAAAAGCATTGTGATTAACGCATGGAGAATAATGATGTGAGCCTAACATGATTGATAAACTGGCTTTTAATCTAGCATATGTTGCGCAGTGATGTTACTAAAATACCACTTTCAATCCATGACTCTGGAATACCAATTGATTCAATGCAATTTCCAATAGATCTTGATGCAGCCATTGTATTGTGCAAATCTTCTCGATTCAGTACCCAATTATCAATGGAAAACGCCATATGTAGATGTTGCAAAGGTCTGCAGATACAATGGCTTTTTTTTTTCAGAGCCCCTGATATTTATTTGACTTTTTATAGATGTTCCAATATAAAGCACTGAATAGAATTATTATTTGGAGATGCAGGTATAAAATGCATGAAAGTTTTGCATGTTTATGTTTTGTTTTATTTACCATAGAATTGTGAGCAGACCAAGATATTAGCACTTAATTTGTTCTTAGAGTTTGATTTTAATGAGAACCTCCTCCAAGCATCCATATATCTTTGGTTGCTGTTGCTGTCAGACATTCGGATTTATTGAAGTATGCACATCAACAAACATGGTAGAGTACATTGGTCACCCACCCCTATAGCTGCTACAGTACAGCACCAGATATATGTTTTCAGAAATGATTATGTCTTCATTATCAGAAACGAGTATAAGATTTTCAGAATTATCACCCTCTTTAGTTGTCTGGTAATTGACTATCGTTGTTCCATGAAGAGTATCTCGCCCATCTGGACGGTCTTCTTGAAAATCTCTGTTGTCTACTGCAAAATTAATTAACCTACCGGAAACTGTATCAGATAGCAGGTAATTCTGCTCTGCGCGTTCATTTTTGCAATAAGTCTTTGATATATTGTTTTCTATATCCCAAATTCCAGAATAGTTAACAGAGAAACCTACAGAATGAAGACACTTCACAAGATTGGAGCTGAGAGTAAACTGGTGAACAGAAAAGCCAACATAAACTTGTAGTGGAAATTTCCGCCTATGCTTGATTACATTTTTAGAAGTTATTGTGACCTGGTGTTTTGATAAGCAATCAGACACCAGTGTTTGAGACAAATGATTAACCCTTGCATCAATCTCATTTACACGTTTAGCTTCTGAGGAGATACCACCTTTTCTATTAATACCCAGTTTAAAAAATACAGACGGAAGTTCAAGTATCCTCTCAAAGTCAGCGTACACACTTCCTTGAAAAGTCCAAATCTTAGCATTCAAATCTGTTATTCTATTTACCTTGGTAGCCGCAATAAGTATGTTAAATTGCTCTCCAAAGGTATTCTCTTCAAGTTTCACAATAGCAGCCTATTTTATGATTTAAGGCATACTTTTTCTGATTGATTATTATGGTTTGGAAGAGAAAATTCAACACATGGTATATCTTATTCAATTAAATTTTCAGTTATCTTCTAGACCTAATTTTAATCGATGAGTCAATACCATTGGAGTAGCATACATTAATGTAGGTATTGTGTGATTACACCATGCAAATTAAATTTCCTTCAACAAGAAACTTTTCCAGCATATTTATAAATTCAATATCTGAAGCAACTAAAGCTGTCAAACTAGGTGGTTCTTGCTTTTGTAACTTCTTCGTACGAATAACAATTGTAATATTTTTTGCCCAGTATGTTGCATGATATAAAATATCAATTGAATGCGCATCTCTTTGAACTGGTACACTTATTAAGTCTGACAAGTCATGTGCTGTTTTCGCTTAACTCATCTGCATCAATTAAATTAGAACACCCTTTATCATAAGAAAAATGATATAATTGATGTTTACAAGTTTCTTTATCATCACAGAAAAAAAACAGTTCTTTCATATATTTTCATGTTTTCTAGCGCCGTGTTTAAGGTTTTGAGGTAGATCGTATGTATTTCTTCTAAACATTCCAATTCATATTCATTTTCAAATGACAAAAACCTTTTCTCCATTTTTTGCCGTGTTTTTATGTGTGTTACGTTCTTATAGCAGCTTGGAAGCCACACAATCCGAGGCTATCTTAGATTAACTAACTATTGTTTTCGACAGCTTTTTAAAAGTTTCTTCACTAGCATTATCCACAAAAGTCTCTTTACCTTCCTTACTACACATCACACATGAATCACCAATCTTTTTTCTCTTTCCCCCAACTAAGACATTTGTTCTTAATAGGGATAATTTTAATTTAAATAATTTTGTAATGAGCTTGAAAAAATTAAAAAATCATTTAGCCATTTTGTGCTGTTAATTACTTTTAATTTGATACTCAAAATGTTAATAATTAACTTTTAGGAAAAAAAAGTCTTTTCTGACATATTGAAACCAGAATTGTGGTCATTTCAATACTTTAATATTACGGGTATGTAAAGTTTAGTTTAGGAAAGCCATAAAGGACTAAATCATCCCTTCCTCTTTTACTGGTCGAGGGTCCAAGATGACCACCATCATTTTTCTGACTCTACACTTTACATGGAACCAAGTGGCACCACTTTTAATACTCTAGAACAAAATAATACATGGGACAAATTTACAGTACTCACCACTGGGACGACGCCCAGAATTAACAATGGGCAATACGGGGGTAAAACTTCCCGGAAATTATCTATATTGTTTGGCCGAGACTCTGAGGCCCTATCTCTCCACGATAATTACGCCACTACACACACTAAAGTCATGGAATGAAAGGATAATAACCTGTCTGAGTAAGCATAAACCGGTTTGAGGTAAGGAACCATTTATCACTTACTAAAATGATAATTTTAGAAACAAGCAAAAAATAAAATCAAAGTACTAAAATAGCCATTTGTTGCAGAATATCCGACAACAAATGGCTTTCAGTTTGGAAAGAATGAAGGAGTTAGAAGATCAAGTTAAGCTAATTCCAATTTTTCAGGTAATACAATAGCTATTATTATAATGCAGTTAACCTAATGTATATAAAATTGGTACGGTTTCAATAAACCATAATATTTTAATTTAAATTAAAATAAGTATTATATTCAAATATTCAGATATAGCCCTTGTTCGAATGTAAAATAAAATGATGTTTAGTTTAAAAACATGACAGTCTAGACAAGACCAAAACCAAACGGCAACGAACTGGTTTATCTCATATCATACTTTTTTCGCAACATGTAATTTTTATCTCAATTCAGCATTAAATTAGATAATTTAAGAAAATAAGGGTATTTAGATGAACATTATTCTTTTAGTACATGGGTGGTCATATTTTAGTAAAGTTCCCTTATAAAATGTCTATACCATAATCTAACAAAGTTTTATATAGCACGTTATCATTTTTGCAAGTAAAAATATATAGAAATGATTATAAAATGTTTAAAAGTTTTTATTTTTTCTTATTTCTCCAAGAAGTCAAAGTAACCTAATGTGTAACATATTCCTCCAAACAATAACATACACAGTTTTAGTAATTCCTTATTTTTCTTTTCCGCCTGTTTATGGTTCCCAAAAAATTCAGTTAGTCTACCTCCTCAGATTGGACATAAATTACACATTATTACACACCTTAAGTTAATACATTTAAAATTTAGAAATTTCAAGATAAACATATATGAAAGATATAAGACATTTGGTAAACACGAGTATGTCACTAATAAATGAGGGCAGAAAAAGTTGAAACTGTGCTGTATCTAGCCAGATCGAACATGGTTGTTCTGATATCATTTTGTGAGCAAATCAAAGATTACAGAGAGTCTGATGAGTTTTCACTATACCCAGGCAACACTATTAGGCACTAGAACACTTTACCAACTCTCATGTGCCATGACCACACAGTGCAGTAAATTTTTCTTGGGAGTTGCTGATCTGCCACTGTACTAAATCCATTTTTTTTGTTGGTAAGAACCGTAATGTTTTTTTGTCCACTCATCCTATGTTTTCTAAATATATTATTAGATTTTAAAACTTATTAGATATTTAACTCATAAATTATTGTTTCTAGGTTCAACTCTCAGTTTTGAAGGAAGAAAAAAGGAAACTTTTACTTCAGATACGAGCAGGGGAAATTGTAGAAATCAACCGAGATGCTAAAAGCAAGGATGACAAAAGTTTAAGCATACACACACGGTATTGCATTTCAAGTGCACAATCGAAACATGATCAAAGTTCTGAAAATATCCCATCAACATTACAAATAAAAGAAGGTAAGAAAATAACTTTTCACCTGAAAATAGTACAAGCTCAGTTATTTCTACTTCCGTTAAGTATAATAATTGAATTATTTGACAAATTTGAATCAAACGCACAAACTAGTTTCTATTCCTCATCTCTATAGCTACATACTTCTAAACCAGATCTGTTTTACACATACATATAATATTATATATATATATATATATATATATATATATTATATATATACATTAATCCATACGATGGATAAACACAATCATCATGCATAAATAAATAAATTAATTAATTAAAATATAGCTATGTATCACATATATATGTACACAATATAGAGTTGAATACAATACAAACAAAAACGAATGGATCCGTCTAATACATTCACTGCAATAATTGCATGCAATGCCAACGCATTGCTATTAAATTCCTCATTTATAAATGTTGACCAATAACAAATATTGACTATTGAGTCAATCAATATACGCTTATAAAGGGTGTTCCTGGTTAATGTCTAGGAAGCCTAAAAATTATAAAACTTAAACTTATAGTGCAATTTATGCTTGGATTTTCTAGTGTATATTATTTAAGGAAAAATAACATTAACTTTTTGAGAGACTTACTTATATTTAATTACTCTATGGCATTGGAGAATTATTGCGTTAAAACTTGAATAGTATCTCTTTACAACTAAAGCTCACAAAATTGTATTAATATATTTGCCAATATCTCAGAAACTGTTGGATTCATAAAAATATATTTCATATCAAAGTTTTTCTTTTATTTTTGATAATAGCCTACTACACTTTGGTAATGATAAGTTATTTATTATCTCAAATAGTTAAGGAGATACGGAAGTTTCTGCTTCTGTAAAGTACGCTAAAAGCCATTTTATGGGAAAATGAAAATAGCCAGTTTATTTATAATCTTAATTAAGCCCAGATACGAATTTTATCAAAATCGCTAGAGCCAATTTTGAGAAAATCTTTTTTTTTTCTTTTCGCCCTTTCTTAAAATACTCTTAATTTTAAGTTTAAACAGAAACACAGACAAACGGCATTGCAAAGACCCCTTTAATAGTTCGGGGGGTCATGAGACGTCGACATCCATCAACATTTCAGGTTAGATCTTTTTTATGGTTGAAATATTTTACCTTTTGTGTTCGAAAAGTTAAAAATATATACATATAAATATAAACTTGAAAGGTAATAGTTTTATAATAATATGCTTCTTATAAAATATTTGTATTATAAAGAGACCTACATATTTGTAACAATAAGTAATATCATATCTCAAATAGTTTAGGAGATATTATAAACAAAGATAATTTACGCATCAGACTGGAGCCCTTAAAGTCTAGACCCTCTATCACTTGGTTGTTCTTTTCTTCTATATTCTTCCTAGAGCTACCTTTCACAATTATCAGAAGGTCGACTGTAACTGCAATTACTCCATGTGTCTCGGGGAATGTCCCCAACATCGTTAATTCGGGTTCTAATCGGATGTCCCAGAAGACCAGTCCACAGACCGATTCCTGAGGACAACCTTTAGTTAGTAACTTTTGAACCCTTGCTCTTGGGCATCTCAGGGTAGCATATCTGTTCCTACAGTAATCCTTGAAGCTCTTATATAGGCTTCCTAGACATTGAAACTCCCCCAGAATTGTAAACAATGCCGGCCACCACAGATTGTCAAAGGCTCTTGAGATGTCCACGAAGATACCTACCACATACTTCTCCGTGCTGGAGTCAATAAGCTCCATTACCTCTGTAGACTTGCCTGTTCTGAAGCCATACTGCTGCTGGTGCATACCTATAATCTTCCTATGCCTAAAAAGCGTTCACATAGGACTTTTTCTTGAATTATCCCCAGTGTATTTAGCAGGCATATTGATCTCTATAACTTTGGAAGTTGTAGGTCTTTGTCCTCACCTTTGCTAAACACGATCACCTTACTCTGCTTCCAGATGTTCAGGATTCTGTCTTGAGCGAGGCATTTCTTTAATAGTCCATCAAGATAGGGATATATGAGGTCCACCGTCTTTTGAAGCACCTCAAACTTTATCCCTTCCAGCCCAGGTGCTTTCTTTTTCCAATTTTGGCAATGGAACTGATCACCTCCTCCGGATTTATTGGTTCCAATTTCTCGTCATTTCTATATTCATCCCTTACAATTTTCATTCTTAATTCTTCCTGTTCTTCTGTTTCTCCCTCCTCCTTGTCATCAGGCTACAATGTCTTCATTAGAAATTCCGCAGTCTTCTTCCAGCAGGTGGTTATACTGCCGTCATCTCTTTAAGGGTGGACATCATTGCCGGGGGTCTGATCTTCCTTGAGGTTATCCTGAAGGGGATGCCCCACGGTCCCTGCTGTGGTTGTTCTTCTTCAACATAGCTCTCCCAGACTTTTCCTCTTTTCTTCAATTAGTCCATCCTCAAAAAACCTTTTTCTTTCTATACAAGTTTCTAATAAGGCTACTTGACCTACTGGGTCTCTACACCTTTGATACCTTCTATGGGTCCTTCTTGCCCTTGCCCATAGGACCTGCAATTTATCGTTCCATGGTTTATTTACAACCTTAGTTTCCCCTTTCATCATAGGTATCGATCTCCTCATTGCTTCCTGAAGGGGTCTCGTTAGCTCTTTGGCATTACTATTGAAATCGTCACCCTCTGACACCAAACTCGGCATCATCAATTCTTTTCTCAACTTGTCCCAGTCTGCCCTCTATATGTTGTACTTATTTATTTCTCCTTCCTCATTTCCATCCATCATTCCCCCAGTGGTTATGTCAAAGACGATCAGATTATGGTCACTGATCGTGGCATTTTCGACCACTCTCCAGCCGTCAAACACGCCCATTGACTTGCTAGCTGCACAAGATGACGTCTTTGTTAGTCGACGCCCCATCTCTCCCTACATAGGTGGAGGGATTCCCTAGCTGGTTTGCAACCTCGAGTTGATGTGCAAGATCAGCTCCTCCAAAATGCGACCCTCTTTCACGATCTACCAATGTCATTCCTTCTATCCCCTCTGATCACCCTATGGCGGTGCTACATGGGGGACTTAGCATTGGTGCCCGCAGTGAATACAAGTGGGACTCCTGCATATTCCTCACATATGTGCTCCATTTGCTCTAGATATGCTTAAATAAGATGCCTGAACTGAAAATACAAGTTCACCACTATACACCTGCCAATGCCAGTTCCCAACTCCACACATGTTATCCACTGGTAACACAACAGTTCTACTTTTGTCACTGTAGCTCCTCGATTAAATATTCTTGTAACCACTGGCATGTGCGGAACTTTTCTACTTATGGTATAGGGTACAACATCAAGCTTCATTTACTCAGCCAGTCTACGTACTTCGTGCTGCATGGTCACACTTCTCATTCCATTTATCTGACCAACTTTGATGTTATTCCTATGCATTATGGATTATAAGTGTGTAAATAGCATTCGGGCCAAGGTACACTTGAATTGAAGGTTTTCCGACCGTGTGCTAGCACGAATTGCTTGTATATGTCTTCCAAATCGAATACTTCATCTATTCTTTTGAACACTTTTTCAACTATTCCTCTTAGACTGTCCGCAGGTTGATGGATCTTAGCTGTATTCTATCAAGGGACTCTGGAGTTGGGAAAATGATGCCCTTTCAAGCCCGAGCCTAACGATATTTATTCAATGCCATGTTTAGTGTATTATTCTCTTCCAGCCTAAACAGTCTCATCGAATGTTCCTAATGCCTGTGATGGTATATTTTTTATTCCTTCCTTCCTCCATTTTCATCCACGGGACGTTATTTCCCTTTGTTTGGCTTCCTTTGCTGATCATCCTATTCATTACAGCATTATCTTCCTTTTTATTTCCATATCCTAGCCCCATTCTCCAAAGTTTCCAACTCTGCATACTAGAGTTTATTATATCAGCATAGCAAGGAAAGCTATCGCCATTATTGTGTGTGTAAATATATACACACACAAACATACACGAGTGCGTGCATTAATGGAATATCAGGTTCCGCCATGGTCTAAAGAGCTACTACCGCAATAGACTAGACTAACTATGAATGGAGGATTGCAGTTTTGTGCCACTCTGAGGAGTAGTTGTTTCTAATAATTTTGTAAGTTGGAACCACCCAACCCACTTTTTCCAACACACTATGAGAGATTTTTAATTCTATGATTCATTTGTTTTTCAGGAGTTTTATTTCTACTTGTATTTCAAATTTTAATTTTTAACCTCATATAAACAGTTAGTTCTAGATGTAGCTCCCACCTCCCCCATTTTCCATAATTTAATTTTAAAATCTAGATTCTTCATATTTTTATGTTTATTTGGAAATACGAAATATGTTACCTATCACCTACCACAAAAATCGGTAGTTGAATATATTATTTTTGGAAATGTTGAGCACACCCCCTTCCCCCACCATTTATCCAACTCCCAGTTTGAAATTTAAAATATATAATGATTTAATTGGTTATTTTGATAAGTACTTTTACCTACTAGCCACTTTAAATATTCTATCACTGCTAAAAGTTGTTTTTATATTTATAACCCCCTCTTACCCTATTTCCTGGGGTCCCATTTTAATGAAAAAAAGTACAGACATTATTATTTGGCAAGGTCCCTTTACTTTAATTCCAAATTTCAATCTTCTACTATACTGGGAATTGGTTTTTCTATTAGTTTTGGAAATTTTAAAGCTCATTTTTATAACTATCATTTAGACATTTCAATTTTTAAGACGTATTTAGTTATTTGGAGTTGCCTTCCTGGCTGACTGTTAAATATTTTTTTTAGCACACATAAAAGGTTTTTATTCTTTGTATACCCCTCCCTTATTTCCCAGGGTCCCACTTATTGAATAAAAAGTTCTATAATTTTATAATTATTAAAAGGTGTCACACTAGTTGTCGTAGTCTTGAACACCACACCCACTTTTCTCCAACGCACCTTGGGACCCATAGTGTTGATGCTGTACACTAATAAATGTCACATTAATATTCTGTGACCTGATAAACCCCGTAAATCAAATTTCATATTAATTGGAGGACATCGAATTTACCACATCTCTACACCCCTTTAGACGATCAACACTAATGCAATATTATCAAATCAATATTTACTTCAATATAAGTGACAACACATAATAAATCCTCAAATTAGTGCTCTATACTTCTAATATATAGATATAGTGTTTTTAAATGGCAGTTTAAAATGACTATTTGGCCAAAATTAACTGTATTTAAATGATTTCAATAGATAGGTATTTTATGATATTAGTTTTAATATCAAATTATTGAAAAATAATGTAATAAAGACGAAACTACAAATTAGTTTATGAGTTTTATAATATTAACTAGTTTTAGTAGATCTTAAGGTTAGTAACTAGTCTTATCTCAATAAATAAATGGTGTGATGAACTACACAGACTTTCTCTCTCCTTTGTCTAAAAATCGAAACATTAACCTAAGACTCGTAAGATTTGGGAAAATAAATAATATACATCTTTGCAGAAACATGATGGGAAAAAGAGCATCACTTTCGGCCAAAAGGCATAATGAGTTAAACATATTAATCATATTTTACAGAAACATATTGTTCATCTAAAAGAATAATAATAAACTCCTAATTTCCAAGGAATCAATTTTTAAAAAATATCTATATATATTTGCCAATTGCTCGAGCTATTAAATAAATTACGTATTTTTGAGGTGGGGGTGGTCATTATTTTCTAACGTTTTCTTTCTAAGGGGGTTGCAAAATCCATCCTACATAAGGATGTTATCAATGTTTATGGTGAAACAAAATCTAAAAAAAAAAACACTTCAACAGATGCGTGGTCAAAAAGGTTGCACTTAGCCGTGACAGATAACATTAAGGCCTGTTTCAATGTTTGGAAATTTTTGTCAGAAATATTGAGAGGAAAGGGGGGCCCCGCAGTAATCATTTGTTTATCTTACCTTATTTAGATACAAGAAATCTATTAAATTAATTTAATTAATAAAAATCAACATATGTTTAGGATGTGTCCATATATATATAATTAAATATTAATAAATCTCATTGATCTATTTGGAGATGTAACAAAAAAAACTGTCAGGGGGAGCATCTCGATTCCGATACCCACACCACATTCTGCTTTTAATAATATACTGACCTGTGACCATAATGCAAATTACCAAAAAATATCTTCCTTTAAGTATTGTTATAAAATTTTGTTTATAGTGTAATCATTTACAAAATTAAGAGTCAAAGGAGACGAATTAAAGAGAAAGAAATGCCTCTTTCGACTGGCATACAATCTCCACGAAATAACAGATATTACGTGATAGTATAACTAGTACTTCGTTTCGGTGATCATGTGCATTAAAAATACAATCATTTGCTTTCGTCCATAGGTATACAGTAATTGGTTTGGTTTTTAAGTTATTATTATTTAAACTAAATATTTTTTTCGTGAGAAGGCTACGTGCCCCCCCTCTGGACCCACCCTTGAAAGGATTTTTAAATTAAATAGATATATATTGGATAGGTATAGCCCAATTTTTGTTTAAATTGGACATCTGAAAGGCCTTTTTTCTATCCATAATCTTATTATAAGCAGTAAAAATGGCCCCTCAGACGGTATTCCTACGAATTTTAATGTATATGAGCAATGTTTTGATTGAATTGTTATATTTCCGTAAATACATTATGAATATGTATATTGAAATTATTTATAATACTATTTTGTGAGTGTGAGAGAAGGAAGAACGTTGATGGGATGGCCACTCATTCATCTTTGGAGACTTGACACTACCTTTCATTTGTTAAGATACTATTTTCAGTAATCTTGATATAATTTATAAAGAATTTTACTGATACAAAAATTTATAAATTCCTACGGTTATCTTCTTTTAAACAATACCGCCTTCTTGTTGGTTAACCCATTAAAATAACAGTTAAGTTACTCCTTGACCACCTCAAGTTTAGATTAAATTTGTTAAAAAGATTAATAAAAAGGTATGTGCCATGAACATAATTATATTTATAATACAGTACTAGAATTTAATAAAATAATTAACATATTTTTTTTGGGCTCTCCCTATTTAAGAAACGTAACTATATTTTTATGTTTAAATTGAAATTGATACTTTATATCAAACGTGGCATTTAGCTTTATGTATATTAAAATAGTTTTAGTAAATGTTGAAACTATCTTATAATGCCCTTCATTCACTTTATTTTATATTTATCTGGATAATTAGATACCAGAACGTAGACCTAAGCTTGTTAATTCCTATAAATAATCCAACCATTATTATTGAGAACAGAGATATTATATTTGCGCATAAAAGATATATTCATTATATGGTTCTATCACTCGTAGGTTAAATCTTAGTTGGAAATAGAATATTTATATATATATATATATATATAAAACATTATTATATTTAATTATATTTATATATATAATATATATATATTTCAAGTCTTATTAGAAATACATTATACATTATTTTATTATATTTCACTTTATATAAGTGACATAACTTATTATATCATAGATTGAAAATAACTAACCACAAACCTTGACATAAATGTCCACTAATCCAGGTGTTAAACAGAAACGTAACCGGAAGGAATAACTTCCAATGGTGAATAAATCAAATGATATAGTTGCTAATTTTGGCACCTGTATAATATCATTTTTTTATCTGTTATTTTTTTCAATGTACTTTTTTTTATTTGTATGCTCTAGTAGCATAGCTAACTATCATGAACTTAATTTATTTTTATCCTACAATTATATTACTCATATTGTTATAAGTAAATCTAGCTAGGTCTAGGCTTAGTAATACAAGTCTTTGTAAGATTCTGTTCGGCTAGGTTATATAAAGTTTTGTATTTTTAAATATCTAGAAGATCAACCAAGCTTGTTAAGTTCAATAATTTTTTCCGGTATGATTCTCTTATCTTATCTTATTTAAACCATGTAGAAACTGTTTAAAAGTAGTCCTGAAACCCTTATATATAATGTATTATATTCAGATTAGAAGGGGACCTGGCGCTCTAGGGGTAAGGTGTCAGACTTCTGTGTTAGGAGACCAGGGTTCAAATTCTGGTCCTGGAACGGTAGTATCATGTGTGGCGTACCAAAATAATTTTGGGGGAGAGAGTGTGCATTGTGATGATGTCTTGTCGCAATGCTGTGTATGATGTCGCAACCGGGTTATTTTGGAATGTGGGACGTCATTGACCTATGAGTCATTGGGGTGGTATGTATGGTGTCATTGGCCTGGTTTATTCTTGTCCAAATTGGTTGAATCATGTCCAGTGTGCCCCATTTTATTCTTTTTTATATGTGTCCCTGGGGGAAGAAATTATGTGGGAGCTTCTTTTTTATTTATGGTGGTAAGAGATTTATATTTATTGGTAGGGGAGCGTGCAGCCTCCACGACGACTCATAAAATTTCGCCAATGTCTGCCCGTGAGGGCGGGAGCGTGCACGAGCATCCTCTCTCTACAGTTGTTTAACACAGAATGTGAGCTACTGGCAATGGCTTCCTGATGCAAGCCTCTGATGGACCTCTTCTAAACTTCCACCTCCCTCCACCACTCCTCGTGAACTCTGTGTGTCATTTACCCCTGGGGGCTAAAATGTGTCGTAAGCACGGCTTGTAGCTAAAATTAGTGGGGTGCTGCTCCAGAAAAATTTCAGCCTTTGTTTTAAAATTGTGTAAAAGGAAAAAAAACATGTATAAAAAGAAAATCTAGTGAGGTAATTGATAAAATTATAACAAAATAAAACAACATTTTTTACTTACTTTAACTTAAATTGTTACAGTTCAAGCTTGATTTATCCATTTAAAAATGAAATCCATTCGTCTTGTTTTAATTTGCGCAAAAAGTTCAATAACTTTCTACTTGATCTCTGGATGACAATTGAGGAAATTTTTCTCAATTGAAAGTACTGCAAGCGCATTTAGTCTTTCTGTTAGATAAAAGAACTGAAAAAAATGGATCAAATAGAATAGCTGGAAGCAGAATAATAATCTAATTCTACACTCTTCTACACTTTATCACATTCAAGAATATGGTACACGGTTTTTAAGCACAACACACGCCGAATAAAAAAACTTCCTTCCACCATCACGCCAGAGCCGGCACTGCGAGAGCAACAGTGCTCTCTCTGCATGGCAGTCCTGCCTTCCTCCCCACTCCCCTCCTATTTGCGCATGCTCACAACAGTAAAACACCACGTCACTGGCACTGTGAAGCACACAGTTACAAACAAAGTTTTTTGTAACTTTTTCATAAACTGGGGGATTGCTACTAAAGTACTGACACTAAGATAAAGGAATATATATTGTACTACAAAAATAAAGAAAGAATTAAAGAAAAAAGGGCTCATTATATTAAATGTTATCTATAATATCAAGTTGAAATAGGGGTTTGCAGTTCCGCAGTGCCTATACAAGAGCCGCCACTGGTCATAAGTGACTAACGATTTTGGAAGGTATCATTGAACCGTAAGGGAAGGTCGTTAACCCCCCCCCCCCTCTGTGACTAAACTTGTTTATTTTAATCATACATGTTGAAAGTGGATACCAATGGCCCTATTGAAGCGTTACCAACGCTTGACTTAATAGTGTCCAGGAAAGTCCGTTGACTCATCAAGTTGTAGCCCTCCATGACTTTTAGGAATGATCTATAAACGTCCCGGCTCAGATGTAGTTTCCAACGCTAATTCGGGGGCCGTGTTTTCACAAACAATCTCTATTAAAACAGTTTGTTGTGTTTCTACGGTCAGCATGTACGGTTGTAGATATCCTGACTACTAATATGGATTCGAACCTTGATATCTTTGTCCAAATGATTTGAAATTAAAATTTCGTTCAAAGAGGCAGGCATGAGAACAATTATTGTTTGTTAATCATTTGACAGATATATTAGGATGTAACCGCATTTGTGTGGGAGGGAAATGGAATAAAAGTCTACGAACATTAATGTATTAGTAATTAGCGTTTATTCAAAATAATCGTATTTATTTTGTTGACCTACCAACCCTAGTAGGGGTTTAAACCACCCTACCTCCCTCCATCACAGGGAAAGATGTGTACCAGCATGCATTTGCTTGGGATTTAAATGTGTAATGATACAAGCATTAGTGTATCTATAAAGTAATTAACGTTTGTTGACCTCTCAACCATAGTAGGGATTTTAACCTCTACCTCCCTCCGTCAGTGGCTGAGTTTAACATTTTGACTGCGTACCCACTGAGACAGTTCTTTCCACTCTTCAGCCACGCAAATGTTTCCTGCCCGAGTATTTACGGTATTGTGTGTGTGTGACCAAGCGAGATGTGTACCAGCATTTGCGTGGGAGCAAGGTTGAAAAAAATAAACATGACCACAGCGGAATAATGGCCCTTCAAATCATATTGTACCCCTTAGCGCCCAGAGGGAGGGTGGTAAACATCCACACTCAGCGGATTCTAGAACATGAATGACGCGTAACAGTAAGCCCGTAAGTTTTTAAAAGATCCACCCATTCACCGATGAGGAGACAAAATTATTGACCAATTAAAGGCCTTTACAATCCTAACGACATATTGTACCCCTTAGCCACCAGGGGGAGGGGAAACACAACCACGCTCGATTGATGCGTGAGCACTACTGATGCGTAACGTTAAATCCGTGCTGTTTTAGATGAATCGACCAATCACCGATGAGGGAACAATATTATTGATTAATAATATGTTTACACCTTTACATGCGGCTCAACTCATTGAAGCGACTATAAATATACCTTGAAATCATTACATTTGGTCATTATAACTCAAAATTGGGTTGAATAAACTTAAAAATTATTTTCGACGCACTGTAAAATTGGATTAATTCAGGTATAGTTTAAACCGTTTTGTATATTTTAATGGTAGCTATTTTGCTTATTTTGCGTATTTCCTCCTTTGATAGAATTTCAAGAAGACGCACCCCTGGTTCCTGCCGCTATCGTTCAATTGGCAGTACCCGATAGTCCAGAACAGTTGGGGTTATTTAGCGATGACCTAATTTTCTTAGTGGATAACAGCTGGTCCATGGGTAATTATGATTCTGCTTTAGATTTTAAAGAGTTGGCAGTGGTGATTTTTTACCATGTGTAGTAATCAATATATATTTATTTAATTGCAGATTATTATGATCCAAACGGGCTGGATGATGGCTTGGAGGTGGATCCAGAGCTACACACCCCTCCGCTCTTTGTAACTAGCGATTGGGCGGCTACACGAGTTAGCGCTCGCCGTGGATTTTCTACATTGTGCTCTGGCGCCGCCCTATGAAAGCAGTGAGGTGGAGGTGGACTCTGTACCGGACCATCGCATTGAAGCGGTTGGTGGTCTTCTCCTGGTGGCAGGCTTCAGCCCACCGGGCCCTTTTGCAGATCATGGAAAGGCGTTCAGTGGCATGCTTGATGTTTGGGGTGAACTGGACGCGATAGATCGCCTAATATGTAAGTAACACTTTTAACTATTAAAACTATCTCTTAAAGAATATATTCTAAATTTGTATAAAAGGTACCATCTACAAGTAAAAATACTTTAGCCGATAGCTTAGAATTAGACAGCTTATAACACAAGATTTATTTGCGTCCTTTCCTCCCCATACCACCGTTGTTTCGCTGACTTACCAAAACATTCTTTCAGATGAACGTTTCAAGAATAGCCAAAATAATATTAGCTCTTATATTCGTAGTTGGGTACATTTATTCTAGGTGTTGTAGAAGGTAAATATCTTTTTTTATCTCACTCATTGCAAACAATTATATAAAAAGAGAGAGAAACTAATAATTAGAGGTGCTTTAGCCACTTATTAAATTCACGTCTGGAATGTGCTGGATCAAATTTTATAATATATGCATCCACCACCTTAGCTCATCCGATAGCACGTCTGTCTGCTAAACTAATGGTCCTGGGTCTGATTCCCAACATGACTGAAAATGTTTGTTTAATAAATTAACAGCCAGTGGACTAGATTTTGTACATTTCCCAGTCTTAAGTTTTACGCAATTTTTTGAAACTATGACGTAAATTAAAAAGTAACCCAAGATCTAGGAAACAGTAACGTATACTAAATTAAATTAATATATCAAAGAAAAAAAAATAGTTTTATTTAATTCTAAAATAAAATTATTATTATTATTATTTTTACAAATAGAAAACTTAATACTGAACATTAAAAATTACCACTCTAAATATAAAATTACTTTCTAACATCCATATCTATTTCTTACCAATTTGTTGTACATGGTAAGACATCTTTTCATTTCCCGCCCAATACCTTATTTAAAGCTAGATTTCTCGTTTCATAAGCGTGGTGATAATCTTGTTTGTCGGTCGAAGTCATAGTTAAAGTTTCGAGCTAACAGATGACGTTGGCATCAAACCATCAATTTCTGGTAAAAAAAATATGTAATCACTACTGAACATTTATATGTATATGATTTTTAAACGAGAAAATATAGATCTTGTGTTTCATTCACATTTGTTTCAACGTTTTATAGTATATAGATATTTCTTACAGCCATTCAACTATACCGACATAATTTACGAGAGAAAATACTATATTTACGCATGAAAATTTGTTTGTGTGCCAAAGGTCCCAGGTTCAATTCCCGGCATGGATTAATATCTATAATTGGTGAAATATTGGTTTAACCTTTCATAGCGATAAATGAACTGCCGTGGACTATATTTTATACCTGTCATAGTCTTAAGTTAGATTATAACACATATGAAGCTATGATATGAATAAAAAGTGACTCGACTCTTAGCGATGAACCATCGCATTTGTTTCAGGATGTTTAAGTAGCCAACTATTTTTTTAGAGGCTTCCAAATATATCGACATAATAACTAATTAGGGAAATTATAATATAATTATTTGCATTGTTGATTTAGCTATTTCAAAAACCCAATATTTTTTGCATGATAATTTATTTGATTTATAGCGTGCAAGGACAGTAGTTTTAACGTACTTTATGTTTCAAGTGTATTTTATTACAAACAATTTGAGAATGTTTGTATCATTTATATTAAACGGTTAAATATAATATGTTTAGGAAAATTTGTATCAACATTTTATATTAATACCAAAAGTAGTTTGAAATTTAAAAGTAATAGATATTAATCGTAGCATTTAAAAAGGGAAAAAATTTGTAAGTTTGCAGAAAGTAAAATAAATAATTTAAATTTAATATGATTTGAGCTATTATATTTAAAGTGTTTACTTTGAAGTTAGTTTGACTCGTGTTTGAATTCAAACTTTTGTGTTTTTGTTCAAATGAACTTTCGAGATGTGCAGTTTATTTTCCCGGGAAATTGATATGGTGCTTCACCCCCATCATCCATTCACCCCACTGCAGAAGCACCGCCTCCAAGCCAGGGAGAGGGTGTTCAAACCCAGGCTGCGGTGCAGCAGATGGGATCCACGGTCCTCTCGCAACCCAAGGCGGTGGTGGGACCGTCATCAGAACCACAATTGGTAAATAGTGGCCTGGTAAATAAGGTTGGTGGAGGGTTGTCTCAAGGTATCTCTCGTCGTATCGTCGAGGAGAGAACAAAACAACTGAGTTGGTTCCTTAATACTGGTAGAGAGGTTACCGTGAATCTTGGTTCTCCAGAAAGCGATCGGGAGGGTTTAAGTTGGCTTGAAGAGCAAATTACTCTTTTGCTCAATTGGCTGCAAGACCATGGTGTCAGCACCGATGATCATATCGGCTTACTATTGAACAGCACGGACTCGACGTTGAAACCTGTGAACGTCTCATTTAGGTGGACGGATCAGTCAGACAATCGAACCGTGCTCGATAATGTAAATTGCATTATGCAGAGTAATAGTTTGTTCTTAAGTACGGCACCACTGTACGTTAAGCTCAGCCATTTTAAGGAGCCTCGTGGGAGTGCACGCTATTGTGATACAATATCCCCTGCTAGCACATATAGCCGTAACAACCAATGAATCATAACGATTAAAAACAGCGACACACTTTGTCTTGCCCGTGCTATATATGATAATAAATGAGAGGCAGGCTGCATGGACGTGAACATCTTTAGTCAAATCAAAATGTTTTGACCTATTCAAAAACTCAAAGCAGAGGAGCAATGCCATGATACCCATATGAATATTTTGAATGATGGTGGACTAGCTGAACTGAAACATTTTAAAATATACCTCTCCGAATACATAGTCACAGTGTTCAGGGAACGTCAGGGAAGGCAAGTCCTATATGAGGGGCCTACCCCTCCCAAACATTCCTTAAAGGGGCACCTGGATTTGTATTTGTTACGACGATAAACAAAACGATTTCGATGTAATAACATCCTTGACAGCTGCCTTTAAGCACGGGTATTTTTGCCGTGTTTGTCGTGTACCGTTAATTAATAAGAATACGCACAAATGCAAATCCGCGTACAAAAGGTACCACGATAAAGTGGTTTGCACTGGAGGTTGAGCTGTAGATTGTAAAGACAGTGGACGTTGGTTCAAAAACAAAATTGGTTTTAATAATCATAAAAGTCCCATTTTTGTGAGGTCAAATGTCGAGCTGTGATGTCAAAAAGAGTTGTGAGGTCTGTTGTCAATTTTTCACTTTGTAAAGAGCAGAATATACACTGGTGTTATACGACTTTTTGTAATGTATGCGAGACACATCATCCCTTTGGTCATTTCTGCTAGATGAAGCAGGCCCCATCCAAGCCTTCACTGGAAAAGACTAATTTCTTGTTGGTTTTATATGATTTTGAATGCAGACAAGAAACGCTTCTTTAAGGTTAACCTGCACGTAGTTACAAAGAAATATTATGTGTGTCATGCAGATGTGTTGCAATCGCTGCACCTAATAGGACTCGCATATACAAGGGTGATGCCACCGTGGTCCAATTTTATGATTTACAGAGCAAATTAAAACCCACAAAATTTAAGGACATCACCT
Organism: Timema cristinae; assembly: GCA_039000515.1. Taxonomy (NCBI): domain Eukaryota; kingdom Metazoa; phylum Arthropoda; class Insecta; order Phasmatodea; family Timematidae; genus Timema; species Timema cristinae. The sequence continues at coordinate 24,533 of JBCFYV010007365.1, read as the reverse complement.
TTATATCCCAAAATGCCAAGGGCTATGAATAAATTTTATTTAAAAATATATGATGGAGGTAAAAATATGGACTCCATAGCTCATAATGAACAGTGGGAAAATCATGTCCATGCGTTATGGCCTGAACCGCTTTATTGACTCGCTGAACTTTCTCCCGATGTCATTGTCCAAGATTTCCATGACATTCGGCTTGGACGAGTCTTTGGCCAAGGAAAATTTCCCCCATTTTTTCAATAAAAAAGAACACGTGGGGAGGACTACTGCATCGGTTAGATGTCAGTTGAGGGAAAGGAGTATATTAAGAAGTGGTATGACGTTCTGACCAAAGAAAATTATGGCTTTAAATTTAACCAAGAGCAGGAACTGAATTACGTGAAAGATGTAGAGATACTACGGAAAGCCTGCCTAAAGTTTAGAGATATGCTTATGAAAAAAGCAAAGGCGGATCTTTTCAGATAGGCGTTTACGGTTACAGGAGCAGGCCATGTTGATTTGCCGCCGAAGTCGTCTTAAGCAAAATATCATCATTACCATCCCAGTGTGCAGACCTACAGTCACACGTCGCTGTACAATGACTCTTCTGGGAAGCTCATCAACGCCGTGTCTCTATCCTTCATATAGGTAACGGATTTAAGGAATATGTATTAGGGCGACGTTTAGACGGTGATGTTAAAGCTGGAGATACCACCATCTTCTTTCAGTTCTGAAGATGTTATTCCCACGGGTGCCCTTTCTGTTATCCTGAAAGGACACCCTATCAAGAACAGCCACCATCAGGCCATGGAGACGCGCTATGAATCAAATATAGCTTGCGTGCAAAAATTTAAGAATGCGATCTACACAGATGTAGAGATGTGTGAGTGTATGTTTAATGCGATAAAACGCACAGACAAGGACTTGAAACAATTTGACCTCCAACATTAGGTGTACAGCAACCTACAGCACCTAAGTCCCAAGAACGCATTCTTTGGAAGGCGTACAAATTGTATTAAGCATTTCCACGAATAAGACCTATCTTGTGGAGAGAAGATCAAGTACTTGGACGTGTGTTCATTGTATCCTTACGTTTGCAAGTACAAAAAATATCCCAATAGCCAGCCCAAAATTCACTTGCAGCAAAATTGTACGTCTATTGAAAAAGTAAAAGGTATAGCCAAAGTTACCGTGACTCCTCCACGGGATTTATTCATGCCCGTATTGCCTACATGGATGCAGGAAATGAAAATGTCAGCACAATGATGAAAAAGATCGCAGGTTGGCACCCATCTGAATGATTGACGAAATTCGGAAAGCAGTTGAGAAAGGTTACACCGTTGAAGCCATACAGGAAGTGTAGGAATACGATGCTTCTGTTTACGATCGTCAAAGATATTCTGTGAATTGTTTCACATGTACATCGATACTATTTTGAAAACTAAACAAGAAGACAATGGAGGGCCAGAGTGATGTACCTCACAAGATGAGAAGTTAGCTTATACTCAAAATTATGATAAAGGGGAAGGAGTAAAACATGATTTCAATTCTGTTTTTAAAAACTTTGGTCTCCTCACTCTGACTAAACTCTTTTTAAATTCATTATGTGGAAAGCTTAGGAAAAAACACGATTTACCACACGTATACGTTGTCAACGACCATATGGCATCCTCAAATACCTGACGGATCCATACATCAGCTTGGACAGCGTTAAAGATGTCATTGATGAGGTTATGTTCCTCAATTACAAGGATGCGGGTGACGCGTAACGACCTAACTCTCATTCGAGTGTTGCAGTGGCATGCTAAGCGACTGCTAAGGCTAGGTTGCATTTATACAGCATCCTTGATAAATTGGGTGACCGCGTTTTGTATCGGGATACAGATAGCATTTTATTCATGGAACGCTCCGGCGATTGGAGTCCACTGAGCGGTTATTTTTTAGGTGAACTCACTATGGCAACCGGAACGACTTTAATTTTTACGTTTTGAATGCGATGGTCACCGAAGAGGCTGCGGAAAGATACATACAGATACCGCACAAAATTGTAAGAAAAGGTCTTGTGACTATGTCGAATGACCGACAATTTTAATACGTTGCCGTTTGGGTATCAGAGTCCTTGTAAACGCACTCGACACGACTAAAAGGTGGTCATTTAGATGGGCTGAATAATCATCTTTTTTTTCTTTCATTCTAGACAGTTCCATTGACATACCATTTATCAAAGATTTGAGATTTTTTTCATATTTTTTTCTGCATGAAAACAAGCATATGTTATTATTTATTTTATGCACCCGGGTTACTTTTTTATATTTTTTTTATTTGCCAGTACAATCCTCCACCTACCTGATTTTTTTCTAGTCAATTATTTGTGTATATGTATTTTAATTCTAGTCAATTATAATAAACTATTGTATATATATGTAAAATCTAGTCAAATACAATAAACTTTTTGTATATATATATATATATATATATATTTTTTTTTAAATCTATTCAAATATAATAAACTGTTTGTATATATATTTTTTAAATCTATTCAAATATATATATATAAACTGTTTGTATATATATTTATTTTCTTTTAAATTGAAAACCGTCTCTATGTATATATCATATTTAGTACCGAGGCCACTATTCCACCTATATTGTGAATATTCACAGTATACGTTTAACTCTGTGTAAATAAATATTGTAAATATTCACATTATACTTTTCACTGTGTGTAAATAGATAGTGTAAAATATTCACAGTATGCTTTTCACTGTGAGTAAATAAATATTGTAAATATTCACAGTATACTTTTCACTGTGTGTAAAAAACACTTATGTTTATGCTAATAGATATATATTCTGAAAATTGAAAAATTACACCTGGACACGGGAATCGAACCCGGGACCTTCGGCTTAGTACGCCAATGCTCTTACCACTGAGATATCCTGGATTCGTCCCGTGCCCATGGTCATTATTCACTCATATTTTAAGGCAGAGTCTATGATGGACGTGCGGAAGTCGTCAGCTTATAAACATGTGATTATATAAGATCACAGCCATCAGACAATGCAGCCACCTGCGACTCGGTAGTTGAAATAATTAAAATATGAGTGAAGAATGACCATGGGCAGGGGACTAATCCTGGATAGCTCAGTGGTATGAGCATTGGCGTACTAAGCCGAAGGTCCCGGGTTGGATTCCCATGTCCAGGTGTCATTTTTCAATTTTCAGAATATGATATCGAATAGGTGCTAGCCTCACTAAAATGCATAGATGATAGCTTCGGCTATCTGATTCACTAATAAATATATATTGTAAATATTTACGGTATACTTTACACTATGTGTATACTTTTTCATGATTTAAATAAATATTATAAAAACTGTTATGTTTGTGTTTTAACGTCTACACCCACACCTCCCTCCTATCCTATAAATACAAGCTCATATAGCTTATAAGCGCACTCTGCACACCCTGATCACTCATCAACTACAAAAATGACGAAGCATACGCCATCAGGATTTGCATTGGTAATAGTCGATTCCGAAGGTAAATGTGCGAAACCTCCTGTTGTTTATAGGGGTAAAAATGTTGTGGATACCTTTCTTCATAAACTTGTTGAAGAAGAAACCATTATCATCGAGTGGAAAACCATTTAGGAAAAACCACGCCCAGTTCACCTGACCAAGATTCGAATCTCGATCTCCCCCGTCCTCAGCAGTCGAGCTCAATACGCCAAGCGCGTTAACCAACTATGTATATGTTAAATATATTATATCAAATTTTTTTTGCGAACATTAAATTTATTTGTTGTTTAAGCGGATAATTTGTTTAGTGTAAATGTTATATATTATGTCAGCTTATATAGTTTAATATTTAAAACGTAACAACATATTAATTTAAAATAATTTCAAGATCCTCATAAGTGTATTACTTGTGATTTTGTTGTTGTTGTAAAAGTAGATATATTATATCAAATTTTTTTTTTGCAGCCATTAAATTTCTTTTTTTGTTTAAGTGTTGTGGGAATAAATATTATAAAACTGTTATTCTTGCGTTTTAACGTCTACACCCTCTCTCTCTACTATCATAGAAATTCCGTCTCGAACATTATGGACAAAATACTTTCTCTCTGGGTAGCAACCTAAGTCACTACAACAGTGTTGCCATCTCCTTCATGTCTTTGATTCTCCAATCGACTTATTTAAGGTGTTAAAAATAATAACATTTTACTGGCAGTTTTTTTTATTGACAATCAGCGAGTGTTTAATTTAAAACATTCATAACAACAAACAGCAATATTATTTAAGTCTTTTGACCAATACATATAAAATGCATCTACCATCTAGAAAATGAGTAAGAGCCACCTCCAAAAGGGCACGCTAAGAGGGCTAGAACGTATATTGACAATGTCTTCAGAGTTTTTTTTTACCTGGCAATCTTACTCTTCCAACAAACTCGGGCACGCTGAGAGGAGATAGAACGTATATTGACAATGTCTTCAGAGTTTTTTTTTACCTGGCAATCCTACTCTTCCAACAAACTAGAGCACAATAAAATTAGGTTCTCTAACGGTAGCACAATGTTATAACTTTTCTTATTCACAAGTTCGTTTAAGCACTTGACACGGTTGTATTCCTCAGGTCTAACGCACTGCACAATACTTCCTCGTCCCAACAGGCATCCTTGTGAGCAGCATTTAGAGGTGTTTGATGTTTGTGCCGATTAAGGTTGAAGAGCTTTGCGTAGGATCCGCAGCATTTAAACGGCATAATGTCAATTGGAGATGCAACAAAATAAACACTCTCGCTCTACTCACAAACTGCGTTCCCTCCTCTCACCTTTTTCAAAATGTCACAGGCAGAGTGCTACAAACACCTGAGCACGTCTACTTTAATAATTCACTTTTAAACATCACACTTTGTCCTTCGAGATATATCATACAGCGTGCTTTAGATTTAAACCCCTTACAATCCAAATAATATAACATTTGAATAATTTTTGTACATTGTTAAATCCTCGAGATTTACGGGTTCTCCGAACTTTCTCCTCCGGCGGCGTCGTGAAGGATGGAGGCGAGTGGAAGATGGTGGTGGTGGAGCGCCCTCAACACAGCAACACAGCCACAACGCCCCCCTTTCAGAAATTGTAAAATGCCCACATTATATCACACATGTATGACTCTTCGATTTTCTCGTAGTGTAGTACTTCCATCGCTCTTATCGTGTGACAGGTAGAGTCGCAAAACCTGATATAGCCTCGCTCCTCTATTTTGTAAATTACATGTCTATCACCACCGCCACACTGTGAACATTATCCCCAGTCATATAGACACGCCGCTCAATCATATGACCCAAAAACATTAAATTAATATAGCCCATTCTAAGCATGGTGAGCGTATCTGAGAGCTAAACGTTCTGTATTAACCGCACCGCTGCCCGTTGTTGTCGTTGTTAACTGCACCGTCTCTTAAAAGCGTTCAAAGTTCACAATGGTAGGTGAACCGGGTTCTACCCCGGCGCAGGTAAATACCAGTTTTTCTCTACTTAAGGGGACCACTTGGGCCTATACCCGACCATGTTAACTTTGTACCTTTTTCTCTGGAGCTATTAAAGATATCAATTTGGGGTTTTTTTTCTATTAATAGAATATAACTTTTTACATAAGCAGAACTAAAAGTTTTAGTGTACTTAAATTTGTAATATATATATTTATATTTTTTAACCCTTTAGAAGATTTATTTTCTTACATCTTTTTTATTTTTTTTTATTTAAAAATTTTCAAGATATTTGAAATATTTAATTTCAGCTATACAGAGCCATTAAGTTTACAAGCATAACAAATTTTAAGGTTGCCTGTATTATAGTTCCTGAGAAAAAGGAACATAAAGTTGAAAAAAATTGATTTTCGGTAAACGAAGAAAAACCAAATTAGTGCATGCAAATTAGTTGTTATTACCATCTAGTACATTCCTGCTGCATATGATGGCTCTTGGCCTTCTTCCTCCTAATGATCTTCTAGTCTTCTTTTTAACAAATGTTTATGTCTTCTAGTCTTCTTATCCAGCTCTTTTTGAGCTTTTTCAGCCTCCGCTATCCGCCGCCTATCCAGCACCTTCATCGCTTTCATAAGGTGTTTTCCAGGCCTCAGTCCAATTTCCTTGAATATCGTCCATTTACCAATGTGGCCATCATTGAATGTTGTCACTGCCTCATAAACACCAAATTTAAAGGTATTCAGTCTAACAAAAGTTTTTTTTTGGAACATAGGTCCAAATGACATTATTTAAGGATTCATTTACATTCTGGGTTTTGCCATGAACACATTTTTCCAGTAATTCTGGCTTTGCAAGGTCTTGAAAGATGGGTTTGATGAAGCTCATTACATTATAAGGTAAATGAAGGTGTGCTGTGTGATCATAATTCTTATTTTAAAGCTTTGCTAGGTTGAACTTGCACCAAGTTGTTTCATCGCTTGGGCACAAGGCATGTTGTGGCGTTTCGTTCGATGACAAGACGTGGAAGTACTCGGCCCATATGCCTGCTTTCACATCTTTACAAATTTAGTATTCCTCCTAATAGCTAATTCATAGAAGGCTTGTAGTTTTAGGATTGCAGCATCAGTTAGTCGATTTCTTCTACCAAGTGGAGTACCATCAGCAAGTTTTTTAGTCTTGGATTTAAGAGTACGTAATCTTGTCCCCATCCTTTCCTGTATATGGCCTATACACACAATTTATTTAATTTCTACATCAGGTCCATATGGTTTACTCTCACACACTTTCATATATGCTTTGGTGTCACCATCTCCTAAATATTCAATACACCGTGCATTGTGGGTTGGCAGGGATCGTTCAAATATCTTCACCGCTCCAGCTACCTCCATAGCCCCACTTGATCCATAAAAGTTTGCAGAGCATTCTTGTTCATGGATGTTATTTAATTTACTGCTACATGTGCAAAATTTATAAAGTATTTCTATATCCAAAGCCTTTCCTGTGTCCAGGGACGTGGCAGATACAATTCCATTTAGAGACGTATGACCACGCTTCTTCCAGGACCCGTCTGTAGCGACCGATAAATCTCTACACCCGTTATTTTTGAAAATGGCTCCATCAACAGCTTTATTTATAGATTGTTTGGCAACAGATTCTGATTTAGAAGCTAAAAATTGTTCACGAGCATGATATAGGTTTACTGGAGGGCTAAATTCATAATCCCGCAAAGTTTCTCGGCCGCCGCTCTGCCTTTCCCGATAGCTCGGAGTGCGTACACCAGGCTTATATTTAAATCATGCAGTTTTTTTAGAGAGTCATTTTCTTTAACTTCTATCTCCTCACAGTTATTAGTAACAGCATTGTGTTTGCAAGACACATATTGCAAAATTATCGGACAAGCCAATCCAGCTATTTGTTTATTATTTATTTTTAAACTGCAGTGAAAAATTTTGAATACTGCAACACTGTCTAATGTTGTCCCTAACCTTTTAAAATCAATGATGCTGTATTCAAAATCTTCTTCTTGGTCATATAATAATAGAGATGGACTTACTTTATGTTGAGAAGAAGAGGAGGTAGGCCTGGGACTACAAGACACTTCAAGATTAGGCCTAGATCTATATCCAGGAACATGTTCAACATCTGGAGTACATAATATTTCTTTTGGTGTAAACCTATTCCCATGAAACTTTCGTTTCCTAATAATCCGCTTACTTTTTGGCATTTTGGTAAATCAATAATTCACTTTATAAAATGTATAATTAATTTAAATACCAATTAATGCACTAAACCTTCAATAAAGCAAAGTAAAAGTAGACCACAACAAAGTTTATAACCACAAAATACAGCTGGTATGGAGCTATAAACTATAACAGGTTAGCCAACATAAAATAAAAATCCCAGAATAATGTAAGAATTATTGTTATGGTATAAAATGTGATACTATACTAGATAGCTAGAAAAATCATAATAAGGTCAAAATTTCTTTGGGGCCTAGGATAGAAGTTTATTTTTTTCAGGCACTTCTCATTATGATATAATAATAATTTATATGCCAATTTAAAGGGGATATTCCATATAATAATCAATAATAAAAAAGAAATTTTAATTTTTTTAATTTTTTGCCCAAGTGGTTCCCTTAACTCACACACGTCTTCATCTGTAAGAGTACCAAACCGGCAGGGTAGAAATACACAAAACTCGCCCTCTAGGTAGGCTATTAGGCGTCTCCCGAACTTTGTATTGACGGCTTTTAGTTTATCCACCGAGTACTTTTGATCTACGGCTAGATCACATAATTTTACGGTCTGCACGGCGTCGACAATATTTACCGGCTGCTGTAACTTGTCCATCATTTAAATAAACCGTGTTTGAATCAACAGCCATCAACAGTTCTCTTTCTTTAATTTTATTAATATACTGATTTAATTAGTGCTCGACCACTGAGCTATAGACAACCTAAACATCGTCATATCATTATTATATCTGGGAATTAACCCGTAGTGTTTCAATCGACACCCGACGTGGCTCGATTAATTCAATAGTGTTACAATACAATAGGCAGAACAGTATTCGATGCCGGCTACAACAAAGCGATTACTTCCCACATTTCATAGAGGTAATCTCATCCAGTTTCCAACACAGAGATATCTGATCAAATTTTGGAGCTACTTTTATTAAGGTCCTTTGCCCTGTCGATTGCAAGTATAATACCTATTTTGTGGGATGGTGGGTGGGAGGGTCAAAGGCGTGGCATGGCTTCACAAGCGATCAAATTATCCTTCCACGCCAAGAGCAGCTGGATCATGGAAACCGTAGATGGCGCTACCGGACAGGTCTTGCGGAAAATTTATACGTTTGGAAATATCAGTTTTCTCGAGAACGAGTGAAATGTTTATGTTAATATTTTCATCACCCCTTCTAATATAATTTATCGATATTTGTAAATTGTTATTTTTTCTTATTTTTTTATATGAAGCGGGCAGTTTTCCATTGAAAAATGTCAATTTTATCGATATTTGATCACTGTTAAAATTATAGAGGAAGTGTGTATATAAAAAGTATAACCTAGTCAAGATCCTTATATTCTTGAACAAACCTTTTCCGAAAAAAAAACAACTAGAAAATAACTTTTTTCCCCACGGCTCTGCATTTCCACGCCAAATGAAAAGGGCCAATCGCCTTAAGTAAGAATACTTTATCGAGCAGACGCTTGTTGTGTAAAGTTGTGTAAAGATAAAAGGGAGTATGGAGTGCCCCCCCTAAAATTAAGTTTAGGCGTAAGTTATGGAAAGGACCACCATTTCTCTCATTGATTAATAGAAGACTAGACCAGAAGACACATGCACTTCACAATCTATTAATTTACTTTCCAAGCAAGAATTCATTTTTGAGGACACAATGTTCATTGACGACATTTCGAAATGGTCTGAAACCAGAGTGTCACCCAAAAATTCTTGGATCTGTGCAGAGCGGCATCATGCGTGCCGTGGCCACTCTCATCTATATTATCCAAGAAATGTCTTTCATCATATCAAAAGGTTGAGCGGCGTCGTTGAACCACTGTACTTATTGACGCTCGTCGCTCTCAGTCGTCATCGTAGCCGAGGTGTTCCTTTAACACGTGGATTGGTGCATCGCGTTTTAATACCTATTCAGTTTATAAACATATGTAATAATTACGCTAATGAGTAAGGGATGAGTAAGGTTGTATTTAGTGGTAGTGTGACCACATTTAACCAGAGGGCTAGTGAAAAACCCTTTTGGTAAAACCGCCCTCCGTAGAGACGGATGGGATTCAAACCCTTATCGCCTCTTATCTCTCTTGCAAGAGTTACACCTTAGACCATACGGACACCGAAGCAATTGCTTTGTTTTGTAAATATGAGTATATTTATAGTGTTGATATCAACATATAATAATTTTTAGTTTTCAATTATCTTTCAGTTCTTACAAAATGAATGATAGGGACCTATCAGAGGAGTTACACTATTCATATTTTTCATTTTTACCTATATAGTTTACGATCTTTAAAATATTTTTCACCTATTTATATCAATAATAATAATGTTTTAAATTAAAATACGCCTAGCTCTAAAAGTAATTTACCTTAGCCTCGAAAATGATTAATTTAGTCTCAGTTTTTGATCCCTCAAATAAAACTATAAATAATATTTAACTTTATTGAATCAGAACCCTTATTGAACTATGGTAATGTATTAATCACAACTTGTGAATGTGGGGAATGCCAGGCGTCCACCGTGGTTCGGATTCCACGTTAAACTGTAAGTCCTCCATTTCATCTCACAATCACCCTACCATTACACATTAGCGTAAGTGCGTATAACCCAAACGGGTAGTAAGACGTGGTGCTAGTAATAATAAAATAATAAAAACTATAGTCATTTTATTCCCTTCCAACTTTTTAATAATCCTTAATTAGTTAATTACTCTAATTCTTACTACCCGTTTGGTTTATATGAATATGTACTAATTATGCTACTGGTTTTATGGATAAGTTAGGTTATATTTACAGGAAATGTACCCGTATTTGCATAATTAGATAAAAATAATATTCTATGTGTTTATAGTCAGAAATAAATAATAACCAAGCAATATTAATTTGCTTTTAATCCGGCTATTTTTAACAAATTCTTGAAGAAAATATTTTTAATCTGGTTTAGAATTACATTTCAAAATTAAATCGGGCGAGGGTGGGGGGGGGGGGGAGCTTATATAATTCTTATACCACAGTGGGTCATGGGCAGCACCGTGTATGTTTGCTAGTAATAAATAAAAACAATGTACAAAGTTTGATCAAACGTGATATATTTAATTGAATGCTATAATGGGTGATCGCAACTGTGATATTATTTGTTTGTTCCCTTTACTCAAGAGTGGAGATCTTTTAGATATTTTACATTAATAAAACTAGGCGTTAAATAAACTCGATGATTAGTTACAAAGTTTGAACCTATTCAAATAATAGTTACCCACTCTGGTGGCCATGTGTGCTAAAGCACTACTCTCATAGTAGACTAGATTGCCGATGACGGGGATATCGAGATTTGAATCTCGGTCAGTTCATTGATGGTGGATTTTCCAAAAAGGTTTCCCCTCTCCCTCCATTCAATGCGGGTACACTTCTTATAAATATTAGCTTGATTATCCCTAAAACCATTGGCGTAATTAGTACATAAGCATACATTTCTAACGGGTAGTAAGACACGGTGTTAAAGAAAAAGTTAGAAACTAGAAAACTAACACTGGCTATATTAAGCCTTTTTAAAAGAATAGATACAATTTTGACAACTTAAAAAATCCTAGTAAACTAAGTCTTTTATTATATCTAATCATGATTATAATATAATTGTATTCATGTATATGTGTTAGTAATTAAGTGAAAGTATCAACAAAGCTTAAATCTTTAAAATAAAACGAGGAACCTCATATTACTAGTCAAATGTTTGCCAACTTAAACTAAAGTATCTAAAGCGTATAGCCTAAACCGGTAATAAGACGTGGTTAAAAAAAAAGCATATCTTATATTTACTCATAATAATTAGATAAAAATAATATTCTATGTGTTTATAGTCAGAAATAAATAATAACCAAGCAATATTAGCCTGACATTCCAAGTATTTGAAAATCAAATTAAAATAAAATTTTGGAATGGATTAATACACTTAGAGACTAGTTATGTTCATGAAATGTTGTCATGTAAGTATTCTATTAAGGACATTTTAATTAGTTTGTTATTTAGCCCAACAATCAAAATATTTTAATTGCTGACTTGTTTGTGTCTTATGTAATTAATGACGCCTCTGGGTAATTTAAAATATATTTTCTCAAAGGAAACCGTTAAAATTTAATCCAATCATACTTCAAATCACGTGTTTATTGTTTGAGTGCTTTCGACCTTGTTTTCAACCCCCATTTATTTTTAAAAAAAACCTTTCTTAAAGTGAGTGAATGGTTTACACTATTTAGTTCACCTTTCGCTAACCAGTTTCTATTCTACTGTAGTTCTCATATAAAACGTTGACTTAACGCAACAAAAATGTTATTATTGCTTAGTACACGTGAATTCAAATTTGAGTCTTGAGTGAAATTTAAAATGCTCTGAAACCTTAATGTCATGGCCCTCTGATTCCTTTATAAGTGATAGCAATAGTAATATAAGTGATAGCAAACTTATCCTCTTAAACGTTGAGCTTAATTGTTGATGGCTATTGGTATTTGCTGTGAATGTCTTTTTATTATTATTTCATCTTAGAATTTGGTTAGTCAGCGGCAATATCATAGCACCCAGTCTTAAATTGGTCAATATCAGTATATATTAGTTCTTTACAATTTAACAAAAATCTGCTTAATTTATCAAACCATTTCTTTATTTTTAAATTTATAGCACCCACTATATAATATCCTGTATATCAGCCGAGGGAAAACTAAGGCCCGTGACTTCAATTTGGTTGGCCTGACTAGACAACATTTAGATAGGCTAAGAAGCAACTTCGTTAAATTTATTTGCTATGACATATTAGATTGTCTTTGCTATTTTCGGTGTATACCAAAGTTATATAGGTATATAACTAATGTAATTTTGTGTGAAAATAAGGTTCAATATTTAATAAATTTATATTTTTGTCACATGCAACCCGCTAGATACCTTACAGATGTCCATGTGGCCCTCGGGTATAAAAATTTGCCCACCTCTGCTTCATGTTTAGCGAACTACCCGTACACGATAGCTCCATTTAGACTAACGGGATAGAAAAAGAAATAAAATTTAGATAAGACATACCCGCATTTCTATGGAAAGTGAGTGGTAAAACACTTAGAAAAAACAACTTCATTACACTCAGCCAGGATTTAAACCCCAACATACTTGTCACCATCTAACTAGACTAAACTAGATGTATGTTTATCCCACCAATGCTGATATATAATTATATTTTAATAATATCAAAAAATTAGCTTATAATTTAAAAAACTGGTTATAATGTTTAAAATTGGTTTTATTTAAGAAAAAAAATTTTTAATCACTCAACTCTACACACAATTTTGCAAAATTAAATTGATATTTACAAAGGTTTATTATTTGAAGAAATTATTAAGAATTTCCTTGAATATTAAATTCATAATGTCCCGGCAATTTATACATTCAATAATTATTTTCCATGTTTCAGATAATGAAATCCCACGTTCAATAAATTTCTTAAATGATCATCATTTTGTGGACCCTTCAAGAGTAGCTGCTGAAGAAACAGGGGAAATGATAACAAGATGTAAGGAGACCTGTACTCCAAAACCAGTTGTTAGAGATGTGGGGATAATGTGCTCGGTGACTACACGAGAAGTGGGGGTTTCTCACCAATCTCACAATAATCATGAAGTAGAAACATTCATTACGAAGAAACACCAATACCATAATAATCAAATAAATACTACTTTAAATGATTCATATTGTTCAGCATCTACACAATCATATATATCAAATACACATTCAAAATCATGTAGTTGTGTTTTACCCACATTTAAGGGCATAGCAGAGCCTCTGACATGTGTCAGTCTTGTCAAAACATATAATTTAGAAAATGAAGACATTTTGAAAATAGTAGATAAAGTATCAAAAGAGAATAATAAAGAAAAAACTTCACTTATAGGTAAAATAGGAACATCTTTTGAAACCACTTCAAATGTAATAAAAATGGATGTTCCCTTACAAATAAAACACGATGAAAGAATGTTCATTCCAGTCATGCAACCTGAAAATATTAACTCAAGAACTCAAACAAGACAAATTTACCTTAGTTTGAAAGAAAAAAATACTAGTGAAAAAACAACTCAAATTAACAACATGAGTACATACCACCACGTTGATGTTCAAACAGAATCTTCTTTATGCTGTCGAAATTCAGAAACCCAGTGTAACATTGTACCACTGAAAATCGACGCAGCGTCTCAATGTGAGAGACAATTTATATCATATGCAAATGTGGGTATCCTTGCAAAGCCAAGATGCTTCGATGTTGGAGTTGAAAATAGAGTTTCCGTTAAAGACGCCGCATCGTCAGATGATTCAACACTAAACGTTAAATGTGATAATTGTCAAGTTAAGAAACGAAATATTGATACAGGTCATGACAATGTTGAATCACTTGCCCAAGATCATTTGGAAACTGGAAAAGAATCTGTATCACTGTCATTGTTAGGTGTAACAAAACCTGAACAAGTCGTAATTAAGAGTCTTGAAAAAGATGATACTCCAAAGATAGTCAAAACTTCAACAAAGTGCGTGGATACATCTCATTTCTATGCTAGTAGACGGAAAGATATAGCTATTAACACAATAAAGGCAACGTTAGTAGATGTGGCTGTGGGGAGTTGGTTTGATGTAGATATTTCGAATAAACATGATGTTGCTATCCAAGTTGATGCAGAACTCACAGGAACAAAGAAGTTAAATGTTCATTCACCTAACTATTCTCGTATCCCTCGACCCGTTACAGTGGTCAAACCCTCTAACAATTTTAATGAATTAAGCGGAGCACATACTGTATTGAATGAAGATTTTAAAAACAATAGGACTTTAAGAAGACAGGAGACTTACAGCATGTTAACTGTGTTAGATGATGAGTCCAATAGCTCAAAGAGTACGTCGGTGAGAATCGAACAAAACAGGTAGGAATTGTAAATTATATTTTTGGATTAATCACTTTTAAAACTAATAAAAATCATCCTAATGTGATTACATTGGAAACTACTACCAATAAAGTTTAAATGGTCACATAAGGTTTTTTGACTACATTGTCTACACAGAAGCTATTTACTATTCACACTTTGAACATTGAAACTTACTCTCTCTAATCTTATTCTTTAATATTGGATTTGTTGTTAAGTAAAACCCAGGCATTGCACCTTAAATCCTGGTTTATTGTCCAAACAGTGTTATTGACAGGCATACTAACTAGTCTAGTTCCTTGAACTGGTCACACCTTGCCCAAAAGCAAGTGATTTCACAAGTCTCCCGGTGCTTGGCGAATCCCATCCCACCTCGCATGGCGCAACTCCTAGCGGCTGGTTTGGAAACCAGACTCAAGCGCTGCGCCGGACAACTGCGCCGTGATAGCAATGGGTTGGGAGGGATCACCACGGCACCACTACACAATGTACTGTATAAGTTAAAGTGGCCATATGATATACAAATGATACCCATTGCGAATCTTCACTAATTAATGGATTTTGTTTGGATATATTGATGTGAACAATTTAAGATTTGGTTTAAAATTTATTTTGTCAAACATATATGATACCGCAGTCAAGTCAGATTTTTTAAGTGGAAATAATTCGCATTCAGATGAGTTTTGGTTCAAATGTTTAGTCATCCGTTGTAAAAAACACACTAATTCCTGACACATCAGTGCTTTGTCTGACATCTTGGAAAATTGTGGTCACCTTTGAGTTACGGCAGAATATTTCCCAATTTCATGAAAACTGCAGCTCCACCTACCAAATAAGCATGAACAAAATTATTGAACATACACTTTCACAGGTTATTAGTATAGTGTGATTTTTGTGTAGCTGCAATTTTTTTTTTTTTTCAGATTAAGGTTTAAAATGATTTTATTATTATTATTATTATTATTATTATTATAGTAAATAGTAGTAGTAGTAGTAGTAGTAGTAGTAGTATTATTAATATTATGTATTCTGTCTTATGACATGTCAATTCCTTTTGTCAGTGAACTTAGGCCACCATTGCGCCCAGTCCCCTGCCTCTTCCTTCAGCTCCCAGAATTGTCTTCTTAACTTCAAGTTACCAATATTTGAATCCTCCTTCTTCCTAAGCTATTCTTACCCACAACCATTCCTTGTATTTTTTTAATAGCTATGTTCCTTGTATGCCCATTTCATAACTTAACATAAAATTTGAACATAACTTAAAATAGTAGTTTTTATCAGCAAGAGAAATGCTCACAATAGCATATGAACACCCACTTTTTTCAAATATATAATCGTGATCTTCATAATCTTCTTCCTTTAAAAGAACTTTTAGGATTCATCAGACAAGCTTTGAATGAAAAGTAAAATATTTTTATTGCGTGTCTAGCTCATTTGATTATAAGTATAAATTGAAAACCGAAAGTATTGAGGGGCCACATTTCATAAAATTCAATATTGTCACTATCTTAAATTAAAAAAAACTTTATAATAAAATCATTATTTCAAGATTAGACTTATTAAAAAAGATAACTGATACTTTATATTTTTCCCGGATATTTAAGACAATTTTCAAGTAAGGGTGTGAATGATTTACTTTAAATCTTGTGTTGAAGTCATTTTAATAATGGATAACAAAATAATGAGTGTCCGTCAGCCGTAATGTAACGGGTGCTTGTTCCTTTTCATAAGAGAAAGCTACTGTTCACAAACGTATATGCTGCCGAAAATTCCACGTAGCCATGCACAAATTTAAAAATTCTTGGGAATCGATATCCGGTAAGAAAATAGTAAAAATTTCGTGCATTTCTCAGAGTTCCCCAAATAATGATCAATTATTTATAAATATCATTTCAAATGGTTTATTTCTTCAATGTTTTTAATAAAAGGAATCTGACCGGATTGCTTGTTGGTTAATAAAAAGACTCGAATGCCAGAAGCTTTACATGCCTGGCATTGGATTCTTATTTTTTTAAATCTTTTTTGAGGAGTAAAGTGTTGTCACAAATACGTCATGTAGCTTCAGATTAGAGAACATTTAATTCTTAACTTTTTATAGCTGCAGCGTCCATGGCAGCCTTTGACACAGTTGCAAAATATTATTTTAAAATTGTAATAAGGATAAGTTAATATCCTCCATCAACCTGCTTTGGTGGCTACATGGTCCAAGGAAGGGGTTGGCAACATTTTTGGGCCACGATTGATTTACAAACTTTTCAAATACGGCTCATATTAATTTTATTCCTTAAATTCACTCCTTACTCCTCTACAAACATATGTCCCCGCCTTTTTAGAATAAAATTATAGAATAAATAAAGTGTGAAATTTCGTATTAATTTTTTTAACATAACCGATCATGACCAAACAAGCTATTTTTTGTCACACGAAAATATTATTTGAATGTCCTTGACATATATTAGCGAGTTTAGAAGACTTAAAGATCGATTTTTTTTAAAATAACGATGTTAATGATTAACTTAAAACTGCCACGATATTGACTGGTCAATCTCTATCGGCGGATTGTTGGTCTAAGGCATCAAACTCGTGTTAGAATAGATTGCATATGACAGGGAGATAAGTGTTAGAATCCTGGTTGGATGGACTGAGGGAGGTTCTTCCAAAATGGTATTCCACCCTCCCTCTACGTTGCTATACTTCCTCTATATTCAACCTTCCTCTTCCCTAACTTATTATAGTAATTAGTACATAATATGCTTTTGGACTGAATAGGTAGTAAAACGCGATGCTGCAACAAAATAAAAAATCCTCCATCAAGGTTAGACTAAAACAACCTTATCTATCCTCGGCCTAGCACTGCTCGCTTGTGAAATAGCTCCACGGAGCTTATGGGTATCCAAACTATTGTATCTAAAACTCAGAATAGTGGGTATTACTTTCAATAAGAGCCTGATATTCAACTAGATTGACTTTAATATGGGGATTTATTGAATATTTAACAAAATATCATGTGTGTATTATATATTAACTAACAAAGTCGCAATCGTCTTATGTTTGTTAAATTCCTGATAATATACCGGTAGATAAAAAATTAAAACAATTAAATCAATTATTTAATTTTAAAATATATATGTTGCGTCAACACTAATATTGGGACCTATAATTTTATTTGTGGAGCCCCTTTACCTCTTGTTTCCCCAATGCATCTTGCAAAATTTTGAATCTTGACACCCCATCCTACCCCTCATAAACTTCTTTTCAAGCCAAACCAGTATACTGCTAGCCTGATGCCATAGACAGAATGATTATCATTGCTAGCCCAAAGCACATTTTATACCATCAGACATCAATGGTAGAAATTATATATTACTAATAAATTTATTTAAATGTCGTCTTGTTGCTCGTCATGTTTAATACATATTTGTTTATTTCTTGTGTATCCTTGCTTACTCATGGTTTGATCTATATGCATATTAACAATAATAAAGTAGGGATGAGGGAGATATAATTTAGAGGAGTGAAAATGCATTTTTGGACAAAGACAGGGTAAGCAAATTTAGGAAAAGAAGCCTCATAACACCTATCTAGAATTCGAAGCTTACGTTTAGGATGCACACAACGATCCCCCCCCCCTCCCTTTCCATCCTCCTGACGCTGATTTGTCACTTCTGTTAGATCCAATCGCTGTTGTGACGTCACATCTCCTTACGATTTTATCGCACTAAACTCTTCAAAGAAGCCCCACCCCTTGCTCTGATTGGGGGATATACCCTCTCAACAACGTCTGGCATCACTACGTAATACCTATAATATTCCCAACGCTTGCATGATCTCAATATTAATGCACGTGCTTTCCACGCTCCTTCTCCATCCATGTCATTATCTCAATCATGAAGCATAGTTCAATCTTATACTCCATCTTACACTCTCTATCTAGATCATGCCTTCCCATTAAGCCTTCACCAGTTAAATTAAGCATCATCCCATTTTATTTTCCCTTTTATTTTATCCAGACCATGCTCTCACATTAAGCTATAGTACTCTCTTACATTAAGCTTTTCTGCATTCTATATTCTCATTTACATTCGTTATACAGACCAATGCCCTCAAATTAATAATATTGTTATTCTCCATACATCTCATGCTCTAAATTGAGGTTAAATGAATAGTACACCTTCATAACAAACAGAAAAATATGGGTTCAACTTTCTCTCTCATACATTAAAAATATTTAATTACTAATATTTGTATCGAGGTTCAATAAATAGTCTACCATCATTAAATACATATTTAATAATAAGATTAATATGCAAAGAGAAAATATAGGTTAATCTCTCTTTCTTGCATATATATAGGCTTTAAAATTGTTTATGGTAAAGTCTGTTCGCCCTTCACCATCTAAAAAAGTCGTACCATATAGGTAGGCACGAGGCACTAAACTGACGTATAGACTCACGGCCTAAGTTAGTTCCCCGCAGGAGCATTGTCCCTACAAGTTTTAGCTCAACTATGTTGGGTTTTGAAAATTGAAAAATGACACCTGGACATGGGAATCGAACCCGGGACCTTCGGCTTAGTACGCTACTGCTCTTACCACTGAGCTATCCAGGATTCGTCCCGTGCCCATGGTCATTCTTCACTCATAGTTTAAGGCAGAGTCTAAGATGGACGTGCCTTAAACTATGAGTGAAGAATGACCATGGGCACGGGACGAATCCTGGATAGCTCAGTGGTAAGAGCAGTGGCGTACTAAGCCGAAGGTTCCGGGTTCGATTCCCATGTCCAGGTGTCATTTTTCAATTTTCAGAATATGATATCGGAGAGGTGTTATCCTCACTAAAATGCATTAACAATAGTTCCGGCTATTGTTTCACTATGTTGGGTTTATTGGAAGCATCACTCTTACCTTCCTCTTCTTCCTGTCTTTTAAAACGAAGCACATTATAGGTCTTGTCTTTCTCAAGCCCCCGCAAGCACTTGACCCAGTCGTACTCCTCCTTCTCAACGTGGTCAAACGCGTCGCACGTCGCAACTTTATGCAGAGGGATTCTCTAAGTGCCGCACACGAAGGATTTCAGGGCTGACTCTATTCTTCATTTAGAAGATGGGATAGCTATAGATGCAACTCTTGATAGACTGGTTGGAACCCACAACTGCTTCCCAGCCAGAGGAACAATCATTTACACAAGTCACGGTACCAATACTTCTCTTTCTTGTTCGATGTAGGATCGATCGTTTTAGTATACAGATATACGGTACGTAAGAGACTTTCGTCTCTTACTTGCATCATTCTCATCTTAATAGACAAGTATACCGTTAAATTATATTTGTTGAGTAAAGATTCATCGATATGATCGATTATACGCGAATCTCGTCCACATCATATTCTTAAGGATTCGATTGAATCGTTTGATGACCTACATCTTGACTTTGCCCCATGTCGAATAATGATTTATCCTCTTTCTACAATTAGAGCTTAGAAATCCACGATATAAAATACGCTTTCTGTATCAGTTTACAGATGATGTATATGAGGTTAACTGTTTGCAGTCACCTTTATAAGGAAATACTCCAAAGCTGCATTGACTTTTTTCCCCATCTTACCTTGACTTGTACAGCTCAAGCCCTTTTGGAATACGTGTTAGTGGTGAAAGATTCTTGTAACCTTTGCTCAACCGAGAGTAAATTATCATCTCGACCAGGCCTTTAGTAACTAGTTTAATCCTTGTACGATAACATATCTTCTGAAAACTGACGTCGTGAAGGAAGATGAATATCAAGGGCAAGATATTTTTTGGCATACATTGTAACCCTGTTACAACACATAAATTATTGTTTGGCTCACCATTCCGGTCCCAGTTGACCCGTCTTGGCAAGGCCACGTCTCCACCAACACACCACGGCACTGTCAATAATTGACTGGCTCGACGGCTGAGGTTCGCTCCTCACCACGAAAGCTGTGCTGCACCCAAGAAAAGAAGACTAACGATATGCGTGAAGTGGATGCGCTCCGTCTAAAATGTTCGGAAACTCAAAGAACTGTTATTTGGCGCGAGTTTGAAAGCTCGTGGAGTGTTTGAGCATGTTCTGGAAACATGCTACCCCTTATCTCTTTTCCCCTTCTTTGGTTCCCGTGCCTCGAGAGCATATGACATAGTCATTGGATATATAATGGCAGGGTTCTGTAATGCAGACCCACATTGCAATCTGATCACAAGGTGAGCGACCTGGTCGTAGTATAGTTAACGTCTGAATATTCAAAATTCCCTTTGGTTATTATGTTTTATCTTTTAAAAATTATCGATCTGGTTTCGTAATATTTAATTTCATTAACTATTAACTCAACATGGTCTCACCAAACTTGCTCTTTAGCCCATGGACAAGTTTGATACCTTTGGATGGTTTGACCAAACCTTATGTCGGTCTTTATATTGTGATCATTTTGAAAGGACGTTTGGTTCTTATAATATTTAACTTAAAATCTATTTTGTCCGCTTTTGAGACGAATTTATATGTATAAGTACCGCCATCTTGGGTCAGTTATAAATCATTTTCTATCGGTCAGCCGGGGGAGAAGACTGAAATCGTGGAGCGCGAAGCCCGGGTGGCTCTATGCTTCAACGCCTAACAATCATTAATAATTAATCAGCAAGAACCAACATGTCTGGGCGAGGGCTCACAGTGTCTCAACCAGTGTATCGCGTACCCCCTGATACACGCATGCCACAACGCACTAAAACTCCCTACCAATTAATTAACTAACAACCAACATGTCCGGCGTATGCCAGAAATAAATAAAAAAAGCTACAACACCTCTATCCTACCAATTAATTAACAATAATTAATTAACAATCATTAATAATTAATCAGCAAGATCCAACATGTCCGGCGTTTGTAGGGGAGGGGCAGGAGGAGGGGAAAGTATGTCAGGGGTGGGGGCGGGAGGGGAGGGAGCAGGGGGCGAGAGCAGTGGGCGGAATAAAGGTAAAAAGCATGCATCTTCAAGGTCATATTGGAGAAGGGGGGCCAGAACACTACTGTACAAACATGAATAAGGTTAGATTAAGTTGTGTAAGAGTAAATGTATAAATAAAAAACCAAGAAGGGCTTATCACAATTTATTCATTTTAAATATAGTCATTTATATACTTGCGTTTAATGCACAACATTTACATTTGGGAAAAAATAATTTTTAAAAACATATTATAATAAATTAATGGTACGGAACTGCACACGTACTTTCTTGCTCCATTGTTTAAAAACTCGTATATATTTGAAACGAAATAATATACACTAGCAAACACGAATAAAAAGTGCGCTATACCTACGTAGAATATATTTTACTCCTGGTTTTAAATTTTAAAATTTTATTTTTAAAGAATTAAATTCCTTATTTGTATATTTGGACCAATAGTATGTGTTGATATTGGGACAACAATGGTTGACTATTCGTATTAAATTTTGAATTTTGGTTAAAATTTTCGACATATTTTTAGGTGTTGCACATCTTATGGTTATCGAATCGCTAAAAAATTCCTCATTTATAAATTTTGAGCAATAAAGTAGGTTAATATTGACTATTGAGTTTAAAACGATATAGATAGATCATTGCTGAACAAACATTTCCCCTAATAGTTAAAGGAAAAATAATATCAAAATTTTGAGATACCTAATTATTTACTAACTCTATGGCGTTAGAGAATTATTTCGATAAAACTATTAATTATTATCTCTGTAGAACTAGAGCTCACAAAATTGTACCAATATATATTACTGTATTTCATAAACTTTTGGTTTTATAAAGATATATTTCGCATAAAACTGTTTTATTTTTAATAGTACTACAATTTCGCAATGATAAGTTATTTAGAATTTCAAATAGAAGCGGGGATACGGAAATTTACGCTTCTGTAAATTACCCTAAAAGTCATGTTCATGGGGAAATTAAAATAGTCATTTTATTTATAATCTTAATCAACGCCTAGATATGAATTTTAATAAAAATCATTATAGCCAATTTTGATAAAATTGATTTTTTTTCTCATTTAACCCTTTATTAAATTACTATTAATTTTAGGGTTAAACAGACACACAGACAAACGGCATTGCAAAAACCACATCTTAGGGTTTAGGGGTTTTGTTTACGCTCGCAATATTTTACCTTTAGCGTTATAAAAGTTTAAAAATACATATAAACAGTCGACTCTGGTTATATTGAACTTCTATGAACTCAGATATTTGGTTCACTATGTTCGAGTTTCACTACAAATGAGTTCATTAAAATCAGAGTTGACTGTATATTTGGGAATAGCCTGAAAAATATTGGTTCTATAAAAAATATGTTTTGAATGAATTTACGCATTAGACCGAACATAAGCTATAATATAAGCAGTTGCTTTGGAAAGTGCACACCTATTATTCCCGAAGAAAAAAACAAATTTTCTGGCACTTGAAATTGACAGATGGAAACTCTTGATTTTAATGGATCCCGAATCACATTTTCTTACTAGTTAGTTCATGTGTTATTTAATTTCAGGGCCTCATAACCAAGTACAATGATTACAGTGTCACTCTTGCCTGATCTGGGTTGCCAATGACGGCTATTTCAGCGTTCGAGCTTGTATCATGTGTACCATAGAGAAAGAAATAACAATACATTTCTATATGTGTGTACTGAGCCAGTTATTTACACCATAAATGTGTTCTTACTCTCCCTTCAAACAAACGTGGTCAAATTTCCTGTAATTATACCTTATCCACCCCTACCTTATTGGTGTAATTATTCAGGTAGCTTAGACAGATACTAAGACGTGGTACATGTATTAACCCAATCAAGCGGTTATATAACCTTCTCTAGTATTTCAAAGTAACATGTTTTGGCTGGATGGGTGATGGTGTAACCTACCCCAAAACCTAAGTTACATACATTATCATTAATCTCCGTTTTATTTTCCCAGCAGTAATTCACTTCACCTCTGGAAATGCTCATCGTTAAAATTGACATAACACATTTATAAAATTAATACTTTAAGTTTCAGTCTGTTAAGCATTTTATGGCTCCTTCCTTATAAACTCTAATACTCTTGTTATAGCTTGGAAAACGGATTTTAAAAAAATCAAATAATAATCTTGTACGTTTTAAAGTTAAAGGACCCAGATTTTGATGACATCTCATATTTTATTTATACATCATAGACAATGATCGTGTGTTATTTTGTGTACTTTTAGGTTTTAGACGTGTTTTCTTGGTTCACGTCCTTGTTTTGGTCATTTATAGGCATTTTTAAATAATTTTTAATAAGTTTGTTTTTAAGCACTATCGATATTTTTGAATGCATAAATACTTTCTTTAATCGCATATTTGCCGGAATGAGAAGATAGTGTGTGTAGGCAATGAACTTTGTATCCTTTTTGCTTGTATGGTTGTAAATTACATATTCCTGATGAGATACTGTAGCTAAGATGGAGAGGGTTAATTTGGGAACGAATATAGGTTTTTCTAAATCAAATATTTGTAAATCAATTATAGCAGAATACAAGAGTTTAGTAGGGAAAAGTTTCTATCAATAATACATGTTTTTTAATTTATTTATTTTTGTACATTTTAAGTATATTTTTGTTACTTTTTTGATTATTTTTAGCTTTTCGAAGTCAAGAATTCGGTTTTATTGAATTTAATTTAGTAAACTCAAACATAACTTTATTCCCATTTCTCTCTCTCCCCCTCGTAATCTCACGGATTAAAAATGTTTGGTAATTTTACAACCTTTTGTCTTAAAATTACACGTTTGAACAAACACTGCTTGAAATTGACCCCTTGAGATGTGAATCCAGAGTATAGAATGTCAAGCACTGGCTCAATGATATAATTAATATTACAGCAAAGAAA